>OU015492.1:96797345-96957345 GCA_907164885.2 Dolomedes plantarius | reverse complement strand
CTGTATTTTAATATTTGTTTTGATGATGTCCAATCGTCTGCCGCATTAGCAAGAAAAATTTCTTTTTGTCTATATCGTTGTTATGCATGTGAGAATAAATTTATTTAAAGTACCAGAAAAAGAAATCACGTGATCGGCGTTTAATAAATTAAATTCTAAAAATTAATCTTTAAAATTTCACCAAAAATCAGAAGATGGAGGTAAAGATTCGAAAAAAGATTTCATTTTAAAGGAATTTTTATCATTTTTCTCGTGATATAAGTTTTCTAATCCTCAAATTATTATTTAAAATGCAATCTTAAAAAAAGTCACTAAAACAGCTTACAAATTTAATTTAAAAAAGTGTAGGAAGAGTTTTTCCAAACCTTTCTTATTGCACCCCTACACTATAAGAAGAATCGCCATGCAAAATTTCAGACCTTTATGTCCTGCGGTTTGGTCTGTGCATTGTATGTCAGTCAGTCAGTCAGTCAGTTACGGAATTGTGATATATACGTATATAGATAATAGACTCGGGGAAATTTAGAAAAAAAATGTTTATATTTTAATTCTTTCAATAATACACACTCTTCATTTTTCCCGACTTATATAGTTATGCTGAAATCAGGGCCGGTACTCTATCAACTGAAATCTTCTGGATATAAAATGAGCTGTCATTTGTATTTCTTTAAATTCCATTCGTTAAAAAAATCACTTAGGTCAACCACACAGGATGCTAGCGTGCAGAATCTTCATATAACGATCTTTCATTTATGAATTTTCCCAACAATTTTAAGTCCTATATTCATCGAAATTTTAGGCGAGACACTTACATAATACGACATATATATACGAATGCTAAAGCCAATTGTTTACGTTTCGAATTCATTTTAATTGGAAGCTTTGGGCTTTTCCATCCGACTGTTTAGAAACACTATGCTGAAAAAACTGACAAAGCCAGGAGGGAGGGGGACTATGACAGAAAAAGCTTTACTCCTTATAACTATATCGAATTGATGGATTTTTTTTCTCTTGGGTCGATCATTCGTGATATGCGACGCGACTCAGACAGTAAAATCCTCCACTGGGAAAGAGAGTTTTTCCTAGCCACGGTCTTCTCAAACACGATGGAAAAATTTTGTTCAAAATCTAGTAAGTCTCTTTTAACCCAATATTCTCAAAACGAAGACGGCGTCTCACAGCTTTCAACTTATTTCCGATAGATTTTCGAAAAAATGTAATCCTATGAAGATTTGGGTTTTTGAAACCATAGATCAGGATTCTATAATCAGCTGACTGGAATATGTAGCTTTAGGATCCGGTAAATAGCTCGTGCTTAACCGACACAAAAAGGGCATCTCGTTGCTCTTTACCATATTTTGATCATTAGTAAGACTCATATCGAAAATTCCCCTGTCAGATAGATATTTTTACGTTACAGCTATAATTTAAAACATGATGAAAAAACCACATCTCTTTTCTCCCAATAGCGTGCAAACAAAGAAGACGCCGCAATAATTTCGGTCCATTGCGTCTGGCTTCGCAATAAAAGGCCATCCTACGAAGCACGCAGTTCTAGGAAAAATAGCAATATTTTAGTATCAGTTGTCCCATGTAGACGGGAAGATTATGTGCCCGTCAAATAGCCTGTGGCTCGATATCCCATTAACACTAATTTATTAAAACTACTGACACCTTGCGAAAGTGTCCCCTGTCGTATGACTTTGACTTAGACATTGCCCACAATTCTGTGCGGATAGTCTCAATATTTCGTATTCTTCGGTATATAAATTTACAAACTTTGCGAAACAAGAAATGACTTCATTTAACAATATTAAAGCGTAATAGTCCTATGAACATGACAATTAACATTATTTCAAATATGTACAAAAAGGCATTCCTTTGGAATTACACTGAAGTGCCACTGAATTAGGGATACCTACCTAGTAACGAGTTGGGCCTCCTCTGACCTTGATAACGACTGCCACACGACGAGGCATAGATTCAACAAGTTTCTGGAAACGTTCCACGGGAATAGCTTGCCAAATATTGGCTAAAGCTGTCCATAATTCAGTAAGGTTCTTTGGTGCTGTGTGATGGCCTTTCACGCCTTGTTCCAAAACATCCCAAAGATGCTCAATAGGATTTAAGTATGGGCTTCTAGGTGGCCAATTCATGACAGAGAAGTCAGAGGAATGCTCATCGAACCAGCCAGTAGCCAACCGGGACTTGTGAGAGGTAGAGTTGTCTTGCTGGAAAACTCCATTACCGTGCGGATAACAGAACAGCATAAACGGATGGAGGTGATCACCCAGCAACTCTACGTACCGAATTGCATTGAGGGAGGTTGGTACACGCACCAAAGATCCCAAACTGTGCCACGAAAAAACACCCCAGACCATTATTGAGTCACCATGCCCTTGTACAGTTCCAGCCAGGCATGCAGGATCCATGGCTTCATGAGCCTGACGCCATATTCTCAGCCTCCCGTCGGCGTTAAGTAGCCCAGGAAAGACGTGCAGCCCGATGACGAGTATAGAGCAATGGTACTCTCGTAGGTCGACGGCTCCCGAAACCCATACGGTGAAGCGAGCGTTGCACACTCCGTTTACTGACTGTGCGACTGGCACCGTCATTAAACTGGGTGGTAATTTGAGCTAATGTTTGGCTTCGCTGGCTACGTACAATACGCCTGAGCTATCTCTCACCACGCACTGTCAAGGCTAATTGTCCTTTTCAGTTTGTCCGATCGCTAGTTTTTTTTTCCACCATCCATGTATTTTTTGGTATACTCTTGACACTGTCGACCTTGAAAATCCTAGCTGTCTGACGATTTCGGAAATTGAATGGCCCATTCGTCGCGCACCTACGATTTGTCCGCGATCGAAGGCGTCTAAATCAGGCATTTTACCCATACTGGCAATTCCATCAACTAATTCAGAACAACCACAGTACGCGCTATAAATGCAGTTACCACAGCGCCCTCACTTGTGCATACATGATGCGCAGCGCTACACAATTTGCATAGGCTTTGCTATCCCTAATTCAGTGGCACTTCAGTGTATTAAGAACATCACTTTGCAATAAAACAAGAAAGCACCTTAAAACTTCAGCTGAGAAAAGAAGTAACATAATAGTATATTAAGACGATAATGAAATCATTGTAATTGGCACCACTTTAAAGAGAAATAAAGCACTTGTTATCCCATAAATATTAGAAACATCACGTTACGGCAAAACAATGTTGTGTTTAGAAAACGATGAACAAAAATCATTTTTGAGAAAGACGAAAACTCATAAAACATAAAAGAAACAGAACTGCAAAAAAAGATAATATTTGTTTGCAAATATTCCTACAGCTTTGAATTCTTCGGAGAAATTTATTGTATTCTCTTATCTGAAAACCATCGATACAGTCCTATTTCTTGTTACCTAAGCCTTCTGTGTCAAGAAAACTTTCTTAAAATAACAGCAGGTTCCAATTGCGACATTTTAATGCTGCTTCTTAGAGAGTGGACATTCGAACACTTAATACTTCTCATTCCGTCTGCCACCACAAGTGAAGTCCAGTGTTACAGTGTGAGTAAAATGATGCATTTTGGCCACAAATGGAATGTGGAAAGTTTTATAACCAGTCCATAATTCTCTTTTTTTACAGTGGTGTGTCCCTGTAACAAACATTCGCTGTAATCAGGAGCCATATCCAGGACTTCTCCGGTATTCTGCGTCTGAACTATCTCGGTAATTAGAAGAAATGTTATATTTTATTGAAATCTACTGCTTCCATCTTCATAAACTAGAAGAAATGATGAGTCTCGTGTATTAGGAACATTTGGGCGTCTACCATTTTAAGTAAATCGCAGTATTTATTTTTTAATATTTAAGAATAAGACATTTATGTAGTTTTTATTCAAAAGACATGTTGAATCAAACGTTACGTCCTGATGAATATATCATCTAGGAGGAAAATGATAAAAAACGTTTCCAATAGAGACACTTAAATGCTTCTTCTGAGAGAGTGGACAGTTGGACACTTAATACTTCTCACTGCTTCTGCCACCACAAATGAAGTCCACTGTTACAGTTACAGTAAACTGATGCAGTTTGGCCACAAATGGAATGAGACAAGTTTTATAACCAGTCCATAATCCTCGTTTTTTACAGTAGTGTGTCCCTGTAACAAACTTCCGCTGTAATCAGGAGCCCTATCCAAGACATCACAATTCGAATTCGGTGTTCTGTTACTAAACTATATAGGTAATTTCAAGAAATCTAATGCTTTGTTGAAGTCCTTTGCTTAATTCTTCATAGTCTATCAAAAATGATGTATCTCATGAAGCATAAAAATTTAAACATTTTCTAACATTTAAAGCAGAAAAACATTAGGAATTTTTATTTGAATATTTGAGGATAAGAAATTTACACAGCACTAATACGAAGAGACTTAATCAGACGTTACGTCCTGTAAAATACATCAGCTAAGAGGAAAATGATAAAAAATTTTCACCCCCCCCAAAAAAAAATATATATATATATAAAATAAATAGGAGAATTTTTATTTTTATTTTATAGCAATAAAATACAAATAAGGATTTCCAGTTGAAAGTGTTTAATGTTAAATATACTTTTAACCATCACATAACACAAATTAAATACATCCCGCATAAAATATTTTAAGTAAAAAACACTTTGCCACGTGACTGACAATTTCATTTTCTGAACCTGCACCAAATATAATTTATATTTATTTTCCCTGAAATTTAATTTATAGCTTGAAAGACAGTTTCATAAAAATGCTATTTAGGGGCGACGAAAAAGTCTTATTAGCGATTAAAATAGAAACACGATATTAATTTTGAAGCTAATATACATTTCTGCTGAAGTGAGCATTTTTGTAATTATGATGGACTTATTACAGAAAAAAGGACAGTGTCTTTCAGCATGATGCTATTTTAGATTTTCCGTCAATTTTCTTTTCATGCAAATCCAGAGATAAGTTCTGTAAGATCTTTTTATTTATATATGAGAGAATATATTACACCGTGACTTCCAAACTCAAACAGATTAAATTAACTAAAGTTTCTCTCTCTTTATGTTTACGTGTATCTATATATATATGAAATGACCCGAATGGGCATCTCTTGAAGAAATACAATCGAGGCAGAAATAATAAAAGTCGGATTTATCAACAAAGGGATTTATTCCATATAAAAGGCAACATCTTTCTCGCTTCGTAGCCAGCCCCGCGTCTCCTGTTGCTCGCGAATCTATAATTAGGTCAAAGAGAGGTTGCCAGGAATTGGCGGAGAAAGTTAGTATTGGCAAATCGGAGCATCTCGCCAAGGTGTGAGAAAGGTTACCACAAGAGAAAGAAAGTTTAGATAAGGGCGATTAAAGTTTATTAATAATATTATCACACACACACACACACACACAAACGTATATATATATATATATATATGGGGTGTGTTTGAACTGAGGGACGACGCCTTTGTATACACTCACAGATTTATTTTACCACAACACAAGATACTTAAACATATAAAAAATTAGATTTCTTGGTTCCTACTCGAGCAAAGCGATCTCTTCTCCGCAAGAGCGTATGTCCAGCTGTTGTTGAAAATAACTCGCTCCCACATCCGGCATCCTGACTCCCGTTTTCGGCCTCGAAAACGACAATCACCATGAAACTATTGATCTTGACAGCCTCTGAAAAATAACAATACAAAAAAGAAAAAAAAGAAAATGGATTGTTCAGAATCTGCACAATTTTAAGCAGGAACATACCAGGGATTCCTGTGGTCGGCTGCTGGGAAAGTGCAACCGGGACCTTCGTGTTGTCCTACTTTTTAACTTGATACCTGTCGTTGTCCTTTTTTTCTGTTACTCGGTATGGGCTAAAGAACTTTGGTCTTAGCTTTAGACCCCTTGCAAATTGATTGTGTTGTATGGCCACCAGATCAGTAATGCCGTGTACCTGCGCCTTTTTTGTTTTCCTAATATACGCTCTTTTATTTTCTTCTCGTATTCTTAGAATGTTCTTTCTCGCCTCTTCTCTTATATCTTCTCCTCAAACTTATGTCTTCTCTTCTTCATCAAACAGTTCGTTTCTTCTTCTTCGAGAATATCTACGATCTCCAGGTCCTCTCGATTTCTCATTTTTATTCCGGTGAGGAATTCCAAAGGGGAATTCTTTGCGCTCCTGCACGTCGTGGAATTTAAGATCCTGTGGACATATGCGACGTACTTGTAACATTTGGTAGGATCTTCAATGGACAATTTGGCTAGGACTGGGGTCAAAATCAAATGAATTATTTCCACCCGCCCATTTCCTCGCGGAATGCCGGTAGCTGTAAATACTTGTCAGATTTTTCTTGCGTACGGTAGTCCTCAAAGTGTTTGGAGGTGAAAGCCGCACCTATATTTGTTATCACTACGAAGGATTTCCGAAAATCGGTTGTTGCATTCTTTGATTCTGTAAGGTATGTTGGGTTGATGTAGACTACTGAGTAAAGCCAGAGGAATTTCGTAAATGCGTCAACAACGGACAAAATGTGATTATAGCTGTTGACTTTAATGGTCCAATAAAATCTAAATGCAGAGTTCTCAACGGAATACGCTCTTTTGGTATAGGTTTCAAGAAACATTCACCCTTCCCTCGTTGTCGCACAGCATGCAGTCTACACAATTTGCGATGACTTGTTCGATTCGTTTTCAGGGACGAGGAATATAAAAGTCCATTTTCAGCAAATCTTCCGTTTTAGACACTGCGAAATGTTCCTTGGTATGAATACCACGGATGACTTCTAGCTCCAACGCTTCGAAGATCGCAAGTTGTTCCGGCCATTCTCGTATTTTATATAGTACACTGTTTTTACCGCGTAATCTTTCTTCAGTCCTTGCTCAACTAAGGATTTTAATAACTGGAGTAGCTCATCATTATTTTACGCAGATGCAATTTCAGCGGTAACTTCTCCCTGAGAACAAGAAATTATCGTGACCGGGTTTCTGCTTAGCGCATCAACGTGATTCATTTGCTGCCCAGATCTGTGAACGAAATCATATTCAAACTCTTCAAGACGTAAATCCCATCTCGACATCTTGGATGTTAAGTCTTTTTGGGGCATAGTCTTCTGAAAAGCATCACAATCCGTAATAATTTTAATTTTGGACTCCAGAAGATAGTTCAAGAATTTCTTCAGAGCCTCTATTTTAGACAAAACGTCAAGCTCATAACTGCATAGCTTTTCTTGTTGGGGTGTCGTTTTTTTGCTCAAGAAGTGGATGGGGTGTAACTGTCCATTACCAGATTTTTGGAACAACCCAGGGCCGAAGCCATGGTTGCTTGCGTCCGCACGCAACTCTAGTGAGGCTACTTGTTTGAAAATATGAAGAACACGGCTTGTTGACAATAGTTCCTTCAGTCTGTCAAATACATCCTTTTGTTCAGGCCCGAATTTGAATTCTACCCTATTACGAAGGAGGTCACTCAGGGATTTGGCAATTTTAGAGAGATTGGCAATGAATTTTCTGAAGTTCCCTGTCAGACCCAAGAAGCTCATAATTTGCTTTAAGTTTTTGTGCTCAAATGATGCCTGGAGGTCATTGCTACAATTTGGCTATGCCAGATGTCTAATCTCAAAATCGCAGCGACATTTGTCGCCTTGCTCTGAGACATGCACTTTTATGCTCCTCGCAAATGACGTATTCCGACTGCAGCGCCACTATTTTGCATAATGTTATAACTTTAATATTAACTTTAAATTTTATAAGCATTTATACAGTAGACTGCAGCTAATCAGGGGCGGATCCAGAACAAGTCGTAAGGGGAGGGAGGCGACAAGGTCGTAGCCGGGAATTTATTTTTTCGGGAAGGGGGGGGGGAGCAAAAGAAAAGGTTGAATGAGTTTGAAAAACTGATTTTCTCAAATTATAATAGAATAAATAGTATTTTGGCATAATACCTCTAGTCACTAGCTGTAAGGGAGAGGGGGGAGATCGCCCCAACAGCCCCCCCCCCTGGATCAACCCCTGCAGCTAATTGTTCACCGAAATTTAGCAGTATTCCATTAAATATTATATGTAGTAACTATTAGGTGTGTGTGTTATAAATAAGCATTAAATTTAGGTATTACATTAATTTTCTTATGTTCATAAATTAAAGAGTTGACTTCAAATCAAATTGAAAATGTGTAATTTTTATACACGTTTAATACACAAGTTTATCATATTCACTGATTTTCACATCTGAATTAGATGTATCGCCGCAAATTTTCTTGACTCAAGAGCGAGTACCGGATTAGGAAATTTTGCTGAGAACAGCAACAAGAAAAGGAGCTGTAGGAACTGGACAAGGGTTCGTCCGCTGCTCTTGTAAAAATGATTGTTCTTCAAAGAGATGCTTCAGTATGTAAAATAGTTCTCACTATATAAACACTGATGCATCAAATATGACAATTTCTGGCATTTTGAAGTAGAAGTTTGTTGATAAATTATTACCTATATCATATTTTAGTAAGTTACATAAACATGGTCAGAAAAATTATTCCACCCCCCAAAAAAGAACTGTTCGCACTTTACAAATCTATCATTGCATTTAAATATTATTTATACAATAGAACTTTTACTGTGTTAACTGATAGCAAACCTCTCATCAGTTATAAGCATACAACTTCTCCTACTGATATTGTAACTAGAGGGTTACTCGAAATGAGTGAATATTCCATCATTTATGAACATATTCCTGGTAAAGTTAATGTTTTGGCAGATTTTTTTTCTCACCTCACCTGTGATCCTCCTTCTCAAAATTTAGCCACTAATCCTGAAATTATTAATTGTGTGCATGTCCTGCCTATAACTTCTATTAATACTATAACTACTGACCATATTCAAAATTCTCCAGGTATTCCCATCACTAATGACCCTCCTCTTGATATTTCCATATCCACATTTTTGGCAGAACAGAGTAGGGATTCAAAATTGATCAAAATTATTAATTATCTAAATCGACCCTACTCTGCTAAGTCTTCAACATTCACAGATTTTATATTCATTATGATTCTAAATTATTATGCTGGGATAAATCTAAAATTAATACTACTTCTCATATTATTGTTGTTCCCCATTCTTTAAAATATAAGGTTCTTAAAATTTGCCATGTCTCTCATTTTGTCATCGAGAAGATATATGATTTTCTAAAAGCTTGTTATTTTTGGCCAGGCATGTATGTTGATACAGTAAATTTTTTAAAATCATGCCACCTTTGTTCTATTAATAAGCCTCACACCATTGTATCAGCACCTTTTCAGGCAAACCCTATTCCCACTTTACCTAACGAGGCTGTTTCTATGGATATTCTTGGTCCTTTTAAAAAATAACACCTATATAGGTGTTATTTTCAATGATAGTCAAAACATATGTTTTGACTATCATTGATCTTTTTTCAAAGCATTTAGAGCTTTTTCCTCTTGTCAAAATTACCACGGAGGCAGTCATTGAGTGTTTATTAAGTTATATTTGCAAATTTGGCAGACATTCCTTAATCCTAACTGACCTTGGTACCCAATTTACTTCTGAAATTTTTACTAACTTTACAAAAACTATTGGTATTAAATTAAATCATACTAATGTGGGTAATCCTAAATCGAATGATGTTTGTGAAAGGACTAACCTTTCAGCAAAATCTACAATTATTTTTTTCTTGAAAAGTTACGATTTTTCATAAAAAATACACGTTGATTAGGGGTTTGGTCGATAGCAAGTAAAAACAAAACGCGTCTTGGAACTTTTACCTCTTGGGTGGTGTGGAAAAAAAACTTCAATACTCGAATGCTTTTTTTCAAAAGTTTCATGATTTGAAAAGGTAGTTTTTATTAAAAATGCAAAAAAATTAATAAAATCCAAGTCCAACAATTAAATGATTTTTCAAAAATATTTCTAAGTTTCATAATTTAAAAAGGTGGTTTTTTATAAAAAAAAACTAAAAGAAAAACTAAAATTTCTAATATTTGAAAAAATTTTTCGAAAAAATTTCCAAGTTTCATAATTTAAAAAAGTGGTTTTTATTAAAAGCCCAAAAATAAATCTAAGTCCGATGTTTAAATGATTTTTGAAAATTTTTCTAAGTTTCATAATTTAAACAGGTGGTTTTTATTAAAAAAGCTAAAAAAAATTCTAAGTCCAACGTTTTGAAAACACTGCTTAAAACACATTGGCGAGAATTTTTCCACTCCTCAAAACACGGTAAAATCACCAAAGTTGGCGCATAAAAAAGCCAAGATGGCGGCCGTGCACACAAATCTAGAGTAGTTCACCAGTCCTGGTCATACTGTGCTAAATATCACAAAACTAAAATCTGTGCTGCTCAGAATAAAACTATAAGAGATATTGCTGAAGCTCCCTACTACTTTAGAAACTATAAAATCTATGAAGAACTTAACTTCCCACTCTAACTAGCTTTATTAACTCCTTAAATATTAACTTTCACAATAGTATAGAATCTAACAATCTCACTCTTTTAACTGATCTTTCCAACTATGACTTTAAGAAACTTTTCAATACGAAGAGACCTAGAGCGTCTCTTGCTCTTGATTGGTAATTTTCCTCCTCTTAACGTGAATTCAGTAGCATAGCGCTAGAGTGCGGTCCTTCTGTCGTGTAGGATGCGGGATAGAATCCCCAACCTGACAACTTTTTCTCTCCTTCTCCCCCCACCCCCACCCTCCGTTTCTCGCACAGTATGCTAGGTTCTAGCCGGGAATCCTTTTTTAATTGTTTATGAAAAAAACTTTAAAATCGTAAAAAATCAAAACCTAGACTTTGTCTACGGCATAAAACATTTTAAAAATTTTTAAAAAATGATACTTGGGTAGTGGAAACATTACTCAAGGTAAAAAATATTTTTCTATACTAACACCTTTTTTGCTTTTATTTTTAATTTTATTTTTTTCCTATCCTTAAACTTTCTCTGGTCGCAGAAATTCGAAGATCTTACCACTTCACATTTTACACTATTTTTTTTATACTAACAACTCCACAGTCAAATTTAATTATGTCAAGCTTCTGTAAAAATCAAAGATATTCTTTAGAAGTAGAGGGAACAAGTTCCCAGGAACTTCTACTCAGACTGTTGCTGTTGTTGCTACTGATAACCTGCTCCAGTATCAGCTCCAGGCGGCAGCTACACGAGACCTCGGCGCCAGGTACAGCTGCAGGCAGCAGCTACTTGAAATGCCAGCAGTCATCCTCATGTATATGTTAAGTTTAGTTATTCACTTAACATATACATAAGGTATATGTTACATACTTACGTTAAGATATATGTTAATGTACATAGTAATATACTTAACGTATATTAACATATACATCCTTATGTATATGTTAAGTTTAGTTTATTTTAATTTCTTTAACCAAGTGATTGTTAAAGTGGTTTAATAAATAATTTAAATATTTAACGCCTGGTGTAAGTCTCAATCGCAACAAGCATCCTGCAGCAGTAACAAAGATTTGTATGAGTGGGAATTTCATATACACTCTCTGCATGTAAAACTACTCTTCATACCTTATTGGAGAGGATTTGACTCCAAAGTTGAAATTTAATAAACCAATATTTGTTTCTTACTAGAAAGAATTAAGCATATTTTACCAGTACGTGTGTTTTTGTTCTGAAGATTAACTACTTTCTCTACAGATCTCCTTAAGGGTAATTTACCTGCTTATGACAATCATTTGCTGAATGTTTCTTGGCAGTGAACATTAACACCTGCAGTACATAAGATTGGAAATTTCGCTCATACTGTTTTAGATTGTATTAGGGTTTAAATGGGATATGTACGAACACCATGTTACCAATTAACAATAGTGTCGTCTAGAAACAACTGTTGAAATTTGGCTAGCCCCAGATTATGTCCTTACATATAGTCTGTATAAATTTTGAAACTATAACATGTATAAATCTTAACAGTGTAAAGAAAGAACAAATATTTAGTAAGAGTATTTCGAATATTTAGAAAGAATTTTCTAAAAAAAATTTTAAAAGAATCTTAAAAGAATTTTCTAAATATTTTAAAAATATTTAGAAAATTAGATGTTAGAGTAAATTTTTTATATGAAAACATTAATATTATCTCCAAACACATGAAAAATATTTTTTGACATATTGCATTAAAATTATACATTACGTGACACATTTAAAAACTTTAAATGCTATAACATATTTATTAAAAGTTATTATATGAACGTATATAATAGCTTTAATACGAGTTAATATTTTGAAACATATGAAACGAAAATATCAGAAACAAAAAATAAAACATTTTTATTTAGAGTCATAGAAGTAAACGAATTCTATTTCCGATTTCACCTCCATTACGAAATTATGCTGTAATGAGATTTTGATGACTCGATAAAGGGAAAAAATAAAAAAATAAAAGACCCATACTGTAGCTTTTCGATTAAAAAGGTGTAATTCAGATTGAAATGCGTTGGATGGATTCGAATTAGAAATTGATTACGCTTGCATTGAATGTGTGAGAGGAGATTTATATTTTGTGTTGTTTAGCTTATTAGAATACCATTAACTTTCTTATAAGCAAAAGAAGAGCTGGAGGTGTTTTTCGAAACTTTTACCCAGTATGGCAAACTTTTACATTTTACAATTGAATGTTATAATTTATTTTCACGGATTTACAAACATTGAGGAACATACAATTTATAATGTAAATCGATACTGAATGACAGACATTTAAAACAATTATCATTTTAAAGTAAAACTGTGAAATATTAAGTCACATTTATTACGAAATTATGCGCCAAAATTTTTACACCAATATATACAAATATATGTATATATATATATATATATATATATATATATATATATATATATATATATATATATATATATATATATATATATATATATATATATATAATATATATATATATATATATTGATTGTCGTGATGATTTTTCTTACTATCGATTAACGACTCTTTTTTCATCACTCCATATGTTTTTTGTAAGTAAACCAAATAATTGTAATATCATTGTAATTTATATTCATTTCACTTAAAATCTTACTCTGTATTAATTAATCGTTTTTCATAATCTTTTCAAGTATTTTTCGAATTGCTTAGTTAATTTTACGACCTCCCTTTGTTTGACTAAATGGCGAATCCACTATTTCGTTCAAAATACCCGCCATGTTTTTTTTTAGATGATGAGGAAGAACAGCCGGACTTAAGCTTGAGTGGCACCTTCCTTATAAAAGACGGCGATTCAAGTTAAAGACAAGGAGGCCGGAGGTGTTCCGAAGGGGAGTTGCGATCATTATCAGTGGAGTGACAGAGGAGATGGGACGAAGGGGTTTTCTCTCACGGTGACGCTGAAGTTGCTTAAAATTCAAAAACATATGGACGGGTTATGAAAATCCGAACAATCTCCGTGCAGATGCGTTCCAGATCTTTTACATAATCGATTCTACCTGTCGTCCTGATTTCCCGTTACTGTTGTCCGTTCTTCCACCGGGCAGACGTGATCCCGAGAACATCCAAGAATTTTAATGTACGAGTCGCCGTTGTTTCCCACGACATGCCAGGACAGTGTCTGAAGGAAGCCTCGTCTCCTATGATTCCGGCCTTTCGACCAAGCTCCTTAACTGTGAATTTTTTTTAAATCGGGTGGTATTTTCTTGTTTTTTATTATTATTATAAACTTTTCTGATTTTTTTTAATCCCGCTGAAAGGAAACCCTTCCTCTATAGTTAATTTGTTATGACTGTGATTATTATTTTTATCTTATTTTGTACATCATATAATAAGGGATTTTGTGATTTGATTTTTGCTATTCCACTGTAAATTCAGCAGGCTAGAAGCCCCTGCAATACGTCCCTTTGCTTGTAGAGATAATTTTCCTTTTGTCAGGACATACATTTTTTCAATGAATATTCATAGTAGAGTCAATTGATTCCTTTGTTAACTATTTGATAGTTATGAAAATTATTTTAATAAATGTATGTAATTGTAATTAATAATGCCTGTCAAATTTATTCACAGAATGGACATATATTGAGCAGAGGCTACCAATGCTTATTTTAAATATTACTCTACTTCATTTTAGGAACATAGGTTTGTGAAAAAATAATGGGAGTGGAATAAGCATTGATATATTTGTTTCTCTATGTGATGTCCACGACAATATATTATTAGGATAAGTATGCCTAATATGAGACCCCAGGCTATAAGACATATAAAGTGCTGCTGCCTGGCGACTGGAGCGTAAAACAGTAGTCTATTGCATCATTCCTAATCGGTGAGTCAGTCGAGTGTTTGCAAGCTCACACAAAGGTGCAGTATTTTTTTTCCTGAAAGTGTGCTCGTCAACTTTTTTGCATCACCATTTTCATTGGCTGTTTTCACCTTCAAGGTAAGACTCTTAATAAAACTGTTAGTATTGGATAGGTAGCTATAACTGTGGAGTGTAAACACGCTTGTTTGTTTTTAAGCTAACGTCAATCTTAACCTAAAACATTCGTTGGCGTGTTCAACAACATGGTCATACCCAATATGAGAATTCAAATGATGCTTAATATGAGATAGGGTCTCATATTATGCATTTAAGTTTTCACTCTCACAACCTTGTTTCCTCTGAAGCTGTAGATGCAATGACGCCCAGGTGATATCCACAACCATGTAGCAGTAGTGACAATGTGGAAGGTATTGATCAAACAGCAAGTTCAAACCAGTACTGAGTGACTCCTGAAGAAATAAATCCCTTGCCTACGTTACCTGAGTAAAACACCTCGAAACCAAGTAGGGTCCGTAAAGCCGATATTATCACATCATCGTCCTATAAAAATAAATTGATTGATAGCATTAATAAAAGAACTGCAGTATATTCGAGAAGAAACTTTGTTTCCTAAAATAAAAATAAAAGAATAGACCTAAAAGATAAGAAATCAAAGGAGATAAACAAGGAAAATGATATCAAGATAAAAAATAATAGGATAAGGAAGCAATAATGGGAAAAGAATAAGTCAAAGGGGTCCCTATAGAAGGGGGAAAATTAAGGATGGATGAAAATGCAACACTGGTTAAAAAACAGATCGAATAAGCCTAATTATAGTTATGATGATCTCAGCTCACTTGAAGATGATGAAAAACTTTCTCTCAATGACAGCAGTGATGATAGCATTGATGAAAACGACGCTGAGTGCCTTTTTTGTGGTAGTTTATTTTCAGAAGACAAACGGGGAGAGCAGTGGCATCAATGTAGAAGGTGTTTCAGGTGGACCCATGGAGATTGGATAGCTGACGAACTTTTTATTTGTAAACAATGTGAAAAGTTTGAATCTAAAAACAAAAAGTAAACAAAACCTGTAGAGTAAACCAACTAATTTGTTTAAAATGTTACGTTTCTATTTCACCTATTAGTCTATATAAGTAACTGTTATCTAATTATTATGTACAGTTTTGTTTTTACGAACTTTTCAGTAATTCTAATTAATTTTTAGTGTTGTAGAATGGGGTCTCATATTAGAACTACTTTTTTCAGACCCGAAAAATGTAACACTTGTGTTTATAATTTCATACAAGAAAATTGTAAGGTTATTTTCAATTTTCTGTCATTGTTATATGCTGTAAAATATATGTATTAAAAGAATATCAAGTTGGTAATATAATCCCTCACTTACTTTCCTATTTATATATGAAAATAAAAAGGGGTCTCATATTCGGCATACTTATCCTATATATGTATATATATATATACACACACACACATATATGCAGGCATGTATGTATATATGTATATATGTATAGTGCACTAAGATACTTAATATAAAAAATTACATCTAAAAAATGTAAAAGTGAGAGTACGTTAGAATGAGAGAAATAAAAATTTTCTAACTATATCTCCATTATTACTGACGAAATAAGAATAATGTCGGTCTTCAAAATGAAGAAGGAATTATTATGAGCCTGAGAAAATTTGTTTCTTTAACTTCTCATACTATCCAGCATTCATACATTTTGATGCCTTAAATTAACTTTAAATATATATCATCTGCTATCATTCGAGAACAAAGGGTCGCCTAACAGAAGTTCTCCAGATTTTGTGAGAAAAGTTTTTAAGTAAAAAAAAAATATTTCCTGATAAAAGAAATGTCAAAAATGACATTTTCCTATCAAGTAATGTGTTAAGAATACGCCCATGTTATCTCATTCACACAAAGATAGATATGGAATCGATTTAAAAGAAAATCCCTTTTACAGAGTAATGAGCAATAAGAAAATTAAAGAATGGGCATATGTATGTGTGGAATAATTTTCCCACCTCTGAGGTGTCTTGACATAAATGGTCTTGAATTCCGGCAAAGGTATATAGTAACACGAGAATAATGGATGCCCTAAAACTCTTGGAATCGGAATGAGAGACCGAATTAACTAACTCAATAGAAAATGACGAGAGAAATTCCGTAGTTGATAGAGTAAGATAACATAGACATTAGGTATTAAAAAAAACCCTAAAAGAAATAGTACACTATTTGTTACCGTTTTGCCTAATTTGAAAAATTCTGAATCGAAAGTTTCTTTTATGAAAAAAAAAATTGAAACAGCTACTTTATGAAAATATTTCTGTATAAAAAGGATATATTTTTTTCAACTTCCTGCATCAGTCTTTGAAAATTTTTTTATGGAACATTCTTCATGATTTTCGTAAGTTCTCTTTTCTGTAATATACGGTGAATACAGCCTTTGCAACTAAAATATACCCTTTTAGCACGACAAATGGGTATATAACTTTAATAATTTCTTTTCATTTGTCTGTGATTTTAAATTTTCTAAATTTCTTATTCAGTGCTAAATAGCATGTCATTAGCTTGTACGTATCCATTTTACACAATTTTTTTTGTAAATATGATAAATTATATATATAAATGGTACAGTGCTATTACCCTATATATACACACTGAAGGCCACTGAATTAGGGATACCTAGCTAGTAACGAGTTGGGCCTCCTCTGGCCTTGATAACGGCTGCCACGCGACGAGGAATGCATTCAACAAGTTTCTTGAAAGTTCCACGGGAATGGCTTGCCAAATATTGGCTAAACCTGTCCATAATTCAGTACGGTTTTTTGGTGCTGTGTGATGGCCTTTCACGCCTTGTTCCAAAACATCCCAAAGGTGCTCAATAGCATTTAAGTCTGGGCTTCTAGGTGGCCAATTCATGACAGAGAAGTCAGAGGAATGCTCATCCAACCAGCCAGTAGCCAACCGGGACTTGTGAGAGGTGCAGATGTATTGCTGGAAAACTCCATTACCGTGTGGATAACAGAACAGCATAAACGGATGGAGGTGATCACCCAGCAACTCTGCATGCCGAATTGCATTGAGGGAGATTGGTACACGCACCAAAGATCCCAAATTGTGCCACGAAAAAACACCCCAGACCACGATTGAGCCACCATGCCCTTGTACAGTTCCAGACAGGCATGCAGGATCCATGGCTTTATGAGCCTGACGCCATATTCTCAGCCTCCCGTCGGCGTTAAGTAGTCGAAATCGAGACACATCACTCCATGCTACTCGTTTCCAGTCCTCTACACTCCAGTCTCTGTGCTCTATTGCCCAGGCAAGACGTGCAGCCCGATGGCGAGTATTGAGCAATGGTACTCTCGTAGGTCATTCCGAAACCCATACGGTGAAGCGAGCGTTGCACAGTCCGTTTACTGACTGTACGACTGGCACCATCATTAAACTGGGTGGTAATTTGAGCTAATGTTTGGCTTCGCTGGCTACGTACAATACGCCTGAGCTATCTCTCACCACGCACTGTCAAGGCTAATTGTCCTTTGCAGTTTGCCCGATCGCTAGTTTTTTTTCACCATCCATGTATTCTTTGTATATTCTTGACACTGTCGACCTTGAAAATCCTAGCTGTCTGATGATTTCGGAAATTGAATGGCCCATGCGTCACGCACCTACGATTTGTCCGCGATCGAAGTTGTCTAAATCAGATAGTTTACCCATACTGGCAATTAAAATAACTGATTCAGAACAACCTCAGTACGCGCTATAAATGCACTTACCACAGCGCCCTCACTTGCGCATACATGATGCGCAGCACTACACAATTTGCATAGGCTTTGCTATCCCTAATTCAGTGGCACTTCAGTGTATATATCTGTACTTATATATAAAGAGAGAGCGATTTTGTACGTGGAGAGTAATCTTCAGAACCACTGTACCTATTTGAAAAATTCTTTCACTGTTTGAAAGGTACATTATTCCAGATGGACATAGGCTATATATTATGTATATCTAATCAGTATAAATAAAGTTAGGGGCTTAATCCTAACAATCTCCATTGTTAGCGCTACTGTCCTCTACCGCTTTTTCTGCCGAAGTCTTCAACGATCCTTAGCGTGGTGCTATCTATACTTATATATAAAGAGAGAGCGATTTTGTACGTGGAGAGTAATCTTCAGAACCAGTGTACCTATTTGAAAAATTCTTTCACTGTTTGAAAGGTACGTTATTCCAGATGGACATAGGCTATATATTATGTATATCTAATCAGTAGAAATAAATTTAGGGGCTTAATGTCGTGTTGCTACATCCAGTTTTTAAGTCAATTGGGTGCGTATCGTAAATTTATTTTGGTTAGTACAATGTATTTATTTTTCTTAGGATTTATTTGGGTGCGTTGTGTTTAATATTTATTTTCTTGAATACAACCCAAAGCTCTGGATGTCGAACTTAGCAACCGAACAAAAATCAATACACTATTCTCAAATTTTAGTTTCCGTAAACTAACATCAACAAATTTCAATTTAGACAAACTAAAAAGTTTAACATAAAAAAACTTAGTTTATTTACACACTTAATATTTACATGTAACAGAAGAATCTTTCATTTTCCGAAAAACAAAGCAAAATAATATTTATGTCTTTCACAAATTACTTTTTTTTATAATTACTTTGCCAAGGTTAGGGAGCGTCTCAAACGCAACTACAAATAAACTTTGCTACTAGTTCAACACTAAAAACCTTCTCACTGAAAAACTCCTTCCTCACGAAAAACTAAATTCACTTAGCCTGAATTGGAACTGAACAAATCAAAATCATTTATTTAACACTCACCCAATTATCATCAATTCAAGGTGCTATCTTGGCCTTCTCGCCTCGCCTAGGGTCAGGGATCACGTTGCTACGTCGCGCAGGGGGCTAACTTGATTCCTTTCACGGTAAATTACCACTTTTTCTCAATCGATAAATTGTAGCCGGGCTCTCCTTGGCGCGTACCTTCACTTTATTTGCACGGGCGCTGGGTATCTCTTCACGTCGTGAAACGGGATGGTGGGGCTCTTCTCGTCGTTTAACTTCTCGGCTGTGGCACAGGGAGCGGAGTCTCTTGGTCTCGGCTGCAATTTGGATGCGGACCTCTCTATTTCACTTGGTCAACACAGTCTCGCCTGGGGCCGTAGCGGGTTTATGTGGAGCCCTCAAGTCCACTTAAGTTTATCTTTTTAAGTCGTGCTGGAGATGGGGACCTACAGCCTCCCCGATCAAGACTCTCTCTTTTTCTCTTTTTTTCAAACTCTTCAATATATTATTTTAGTCCCCTTTCATACTTATGACTCCACCTTCTCATAAACTTCAATCAGCCAATCCGGCCACCGTAAACTTTTCATTTGCTGTACTCCCTCTCTCACCTTCTCATTGGCTTCTTAACTCAAAAACATTACGCTCTCACTGCCTGCCCTTGCGACCACCCAAGGTTTTCAAAAAGACCACTTTCCGAACCGTACTGCCATAAATCTAACAGAAAAGGCTTTTGTAAATATAACGTCATCGTTTGGTTCCGTCACCTTATCTGTGTCTCCATCTCAGACCTTCCCATCTTCAAAACTCATAAAACTGTCTTGCAACAGGCTACGTCCTAAATAACTCCACTCAACTCTATAATTATCTGTCGGCGTTAAATTTGATTCCGACTTTTATCGCAAACATGTAATAAAGCTGCATCGCAAACATGTAATAATTTGCTTTTTATTTAAATCCGCTTTATTACACTTAATCCTAACAATCTCCATTGTTTCCGCTACTGTCTTCTACCGCTTTTTGTTCCGAAGATTTCAACGATCCTTGTCGTGGTGCTATCGCGGTGGGCTTCTGTTCTGACGCTAGCGGTTCGAACCTAACCGTTCTCCGGCACGCCTTTTTCTTCAAAATTTTATTTTAATTATTAACTAACATAAAATTAATTTAAGGTATTATTTAGGTTATTATTAAGGTAAAAAAAGGTTTACAATTTATTGGCTATCAACTGGAAATTTATTGGTATAATATTTAAACCCGGACAAAGTCGGGACGGGCCGCTAGTATATATATATATATATATATATATATATATATATATATATATACTTTTATATATATATATATATATACATACATTCACACACACACACACACACATATATATCTTTAAGCAATTGTTATTCCCTCTAGAAAAATCAGATCGTAGAAGGAAACTAGTAGTATTGTTTACTTAGAGTAAATTTTGTCATTAGTTTAAAGTTCGAATGAAGCAAATCGTTTTCTGTGACATTAAAGTATGTTTAATAACAATGTGCAAAAACTATTTATACTTATGAATTATTACACTTTGATAGTTTTGCTTCACTTTGATAGTTTCATTTACAGCTTATAGTGAAAAGAGAATGTTATCAAATGCCAGACCTTGGGAAATTCCAAAACATGAGGCTATCTATATATATAAAAAGCGTAGGTATGCGGCACAAAAGTCGGCGATATTTCTACACTCCGAATGGCAACAGCTGCCACTACCAGATGTAAACATTACCGGCCGTCCTCATTTTGCAAACGCGTGTCAACATGGACTGACGCACTGAAATCGGGAATGTTCGAAAGCGCGCTGCAAGATCAAGTGAAAATTGGGAACAGTCTCAAGAAAGAAAGCAAAGCACTTATTCATTAAGAGAGAGCATAAATGATCGCGAGGTTAGGCTTAACCGTCGCCAGCATAGCAAACAAAAACCAGTAATAGTTAATTTACTATACTTTTTTCAGTACTTCCTGAATTTTTTTCCATTTTATAAGTGAAGGAATTTTCTCAAGAATTTATTATTTGATATGATTAAGTGTAGATATCTGAATTGTGAACAGTAATACATACAGAAAGTGATGTAATCAACACTATATTTTAAATTTTTCCCCAACAATTTCTTATTTGTATCACGATGTTCTAGAATCAGCCTTATAGAGAATACCCCTTAACAATGTATATTTATGATGAAAGGTAATGGTAACATTCCTTACATACGTTGCTTTCAGTTGTGTTGTTTTGCAAAAGAAAATGCAAAACTAAAAGCGACGATGCTGGTCGCGCAGCGGCTAGTAACTTTTATATTTTTTGTTATGTATATTTATAGACTTCAATTTGTATATGACCCTTTCATAATCAGAACAACGTACTGTTCTAACCTTATATTAAACAAACAAAAATAACTAATTGTTCATCTCTGTGGTGAAGCCTTGCATAGTTCTTTCGTGCTCAAATACTAAATATACGGCTCTTCAATAATGAGGTTTTCCCCCTTGTGAATTTACAGTACACATCGGGGTACTAATATTTTTTATTAGTCTTTCTACAGGGTGTTTCAAAAAGAATCATCCGATTTAAAAAAAAATCATACCTATTTATCTTTTAATCCATTTTGATCGAATAATATATAGGCAGAAAGAGGGAAATCTCGAGGTGCACGCAGTTGCCGACAAGTAGCACTAACGCTCTTCCTTCTCTCGTCACCGTCCCGTGTCTGTAAAGATTATTGTGTTTCTAAAGATTCTGTTGTGCACAACAGAAATCATTTTCTGTTCTACGCTTCGCGAAGTGTGAGTCCGAACAATGGTTCAGCGGGATTTTCGTCCACAAAACCCTGGTAGATTGAAGTTCCTACCTCTCAGAGCATTAGGCGATGCATGGTGTAAACAATTCCTAATCACGGGTTGTCTCTGTATGCATAACAGACGTGGACGCAGTGTATGTAAACATGCTTGCAAAAGTCTGGGACGAATTTACCTACCGTATAGACATATGTCATGCATCCAAAGGTGGGTATATTGAGCACCTTTATTTTGGTCTGCTAAAAAACTTTATGATTAGCCATGTAATATAAAATTAATTTTATGTTTCTATGTTCAATATCTTTCATAATATACTCATTTCAACCTTTTGAACACTCTTTTGAAACACCCTGTTCACTCTTTTTGAAAAACCCTGTATTATTTTCTAGTATGAATAGTGAATGTTCTTCAAAACTTTATTTTCCCACGATCATTATTAAAATATGCCTTTAACAATAGTCTATAACAATTGTGCAAAAACAAATTATACTTACGAATTATTACACTTTAACAATTTTGATTCACTTGCAGCTTATAGTAAAAACATATTGTGTTCTCTTATGCCAGATCTTAGGAAACTCCAATACAGGAAGTTATCACCTTTAAATTTTATGTTATGTATATTTACTGACTTCAACTATCATATGATCCTTTCATAAATCAGAAGAATGTACTGCTCTAAACTTATATCAAATAAACACCTTTATGTATATTAAATAAACACAAAATAATTAATTGTTCATCTCTGTGGGGAAGACATGCATAGTTCTTTCTTACTTCAATACTGAAAATCCGTCTCGTCAATAATGATGTTCTCACCCTTGTGAATTTATAGTATAGTCTTTTCTTATCCAAAAAATCTTTTATTAGCATTCCTATTATTTTCCAGTTTAAATAGTGAAAGTTCTTTAAAACTTTATTCTCCCCCGATCATTATTACAATACGCCTTTAACAATAGATACAATGGTTAAAGTAGACATACCGTATTCTATTATTTTTACGCATCAATAAAGCACTCATAAGACGCTTTTAAAGGAGGCTAGTCTGGTAACTCCTGTTATCATCCAAATTAGCATAATTACTCCAGGATTTATTCGATTCACCCTAGGAATATTGCTTGCTCGTGAAAGATTCTCTAACGCTATTTGTTTTAGATTTATTCTGAGGGCTTTTATATTAAGTTCTTTGTCATGTAAGTAATCAAAAATCCAACGTTATTTAATAACAGCTCTTTCTTGAAAGTAATGCTTCGAAAGAACTTCATTCATGGCAGCGTTCAGGTGAGTTTATTTTGAGATTTGCGCTCATAAAGTCATACTTTCCTTTAGTGCTATGCATTGGAAGTTTCAAAGAATAAGATGGGAAAAGCAATACTTTTAGTTTTAAGTAATATTGTGTGGTATTCACAGTAAAGACTTCATTGATAAAATTCTCCGGAAATTTTCCTGCCCTGGTGGTGACTTTGTTTAGTTATTTCTGATTAATGCAGCAGATTTTAACGATGTTGTTGTTTCTAATACCCCTAGCCGGAATTTAGGTCCATATATGCAGGCTGAGGGGGTGGGGGGGTGGAGGATATCGTTTATAATGGCACCAGAAGAGTCGGAGTCTGATTGAGCCAGGTGCCACCGCAATTTTTAACCTAGCAACCACAGGGAGTGGCATCTGGGGGATCGTACTCTTTCCCACCCTCTCTGACCTCATAGAGGAACTTTCCGGTCTACGGATTTAACGTACCCATATCCATCCTAGACACGGAAGGAATTTAAGTGTGCATCATATAAGGTATATCGAATAACGTTATCATATAACGTTCATCGAATGTTGATTAATATATAATATTTGATTTGCAGGATTTTTCCCAAACAATGCGAGTTTTAATAAAGCAATTCGACTGAAATCCTCGATATTTCCATTCGTACTTGGCGATTTTTATTCCGACTTTCCTATATGAATCTTTCTAAAATGTTTTTATATGACGGGTCATCCGAAAATAATTAATTTAAAAATGCATAATGATATTTCGTAACATTAATATCACATATTGATTTTTTCAATTCTGTCTTGAAATTTTTTAAAAAAAGTTAGAGGTTGATTTTTTAGAATCAGAGAAGTTGTACAGTGCCGGCTTATAGTGTAATGAGGCTGCTTGCAAACCACACGTCCATCCGGTAATGATAAACTTTATTTGGATTGGTGGTGTTTTTTTCTTTCCGGCACAACAGAGTACTGAATTTTTTTTTAGATTGACGAAATCCGCTATTTAGTCTTTTAATCCGATGGTCGTCTTTGAACATTAATAACATATTTGAGTTTAATTTGCAGACAGTGCTCTTCCAACCCTTATGTTTGAAAGAGGATCCATCATGCTGGGAATTGGATTTTTCGTATAGGATAGGATTATTTGGTATACTTCCCAAAGACAGCATTTATTTCAGTTTTCAAGACAGTTTACCTTGTCGGCATTGTTCAAGTGTTACATTGATAGCCAGTGTCTCTAAACTCTACCACTTTGCATACCATATGCAAGAATAATTTGTTAAAAAAGAGGTATTATATATCGGGTGGCAAAGTCTGTGTTTCATTAGATTAGAATACTCGTAAGATTAACAGGAACAACAGATACGAATGGATCTCTGTCATTCACTTATAGAATGAAGTCAAACTACCCCCCCCCCCTTCCATAAATTTGGTAAACAATATACCGCGTGGCGAATGCAGCAGCTTTATGACTAGAAGGAGGACCAATTGAAGAATAACAGACTTACATAAGACTATTTTTCCTAAAACATTGGGCTATCCAAATACTGTTAATGATAATGTGAATGTTTTTCCCTTTCTACTACACGTAATTTTTCACTCACCATTCTTCTCAGAATTTTTAATGTAGGGGAACTCGGGGCACAACGAGGTACCGGGGCGGAAGGAAGTCCGTTTTTCGGTGCCAAGGAGGTATTGCCAGCGAGTGGCAATTAGTAGAACTAGACCAACCTATTGCTGCTCAACTACGGTAGCCATGTTAGTCTAGTTATCACAAACGTTAGTTCTTGAATTTTTTAGTTGTGTGATTTTTGCTCCTGTATTGTAACTTCTGATCATTTTGTAACCAAGTTAACGTATACGTACTTGTTTACATTACATCTATAGTGCATTACATCTATTAGTACATGCTTGAATTTCGTTTAATTGTCTTTAGTTTCGTGTAGTTAAACTTTTGTTTACATAACTTTATCGAGTGACCTTACCTCCCTAACCTAAGTCGTGTCCCTGGGGCGGAATGAGGTACTTCAATGTTTCGCCCTGCAATGTTTCTAATTAAGAGATCGTTCTTAGTACGCTCCTAATTTTTTTCATTCGATTTCAGATGGTTTGAGACTATAAGAAAAAAGCAAATAGGTAATCATGGTCTACTGAGGAAATTAAGAATGTTGTCGAGTTGGTTATTTCTGTCCAATCAGGGTATCTGGAGGATTCTAACCAATTTGATGTTCCCCAGTCTACTCTGGAAAGATACGTTAAAAAAAGAAAGGAAAACCCTGACTACAAGATCGATAAATTGGCAGGAAAATTTAAAAACATATTTACGGAAGAGTAGAAACTTTAACTATTTAAAAACTATGGAGGTTAGATTTTTGCTCAAACAATGAAAGACTTGTGTAGCTTAACTTATCAGTTTCTGTAAGAAATGACCTTGGTCATAGATTTCAAAATGGAATAGAAGGATTAAATTTTATCAATGTATACCTTAAGACACATCCTACTTTATCTGTTCATGAGCCCGAAGGTATATTTGGAGCAAGAATCATGCCTATCAGGTTGGATGATAGAGTTGGCGAGGTTTCAGCCAACTCTAATGATGACACGCCGGTTAAGAAAGTCCAATTTAATGAAGCCAATTATGCCACTCCTGGGTGTTCTGGGATGGCAAATGCCAACAGGGCCTCTCCATTTTATGTCTTAACTGAAATTCTAATGTATATTCCAAAAGTTAACGAAAATGCGAAAATGACAAATCGGAAGAGGGGGAAGACCGCTGTCTTAACAGATAAGGATGTCTCAGTGTGTAAATTTTCTGAATAGTCTTGAGAAAAGGACAAAATCAATGAAAACTGTAGTTTAACCTTCATAGTCACTAAAAACTGAATAAATATAGATCAAACATATTTCTTCTACATTTCCACTAGTTTTATATATTTTTATAATTACCTGTCCTTACCACCCCGTTATGTCCAGGGTATGGGGCAGAATGCGTCAAATGACAAAATTTTCTATTTTTGAAAAAGAAATATTGTTCTTTTTTTTCTTACAATATTATTGTATTTTTGTGATTATACAGTTATAATGTGTTCATAGAAAAATTTGTATTTTTAAAACGTATTTTCAACTTCGTACCGCGTTCTGCCCTGGGTTCCCCTACATGTATTATTATGTATTAATAGATAGCTTCAGCGTACTTGAGGCAAAGATAATATTTTCTACCTTTTTCATAAGATTTTGAGATCGCTATTTTTGGAAAGGTTCCGGATATATATTATCGTGTTGCTTAAAATATAAATGAGGCATACTTGCTTATGTAAAATATTAAATTTTATTTGTCAGAAATTGTTGATAGCAAAAAATATTGTGAATTTTAATTAGCGTTATTTACCATACGTTTAAATAAAATGTAACTAAACTTTCAGTTAACACATGGTTTTATCTTACTTTTTGTCTTTCAATGCTTTTGGGAAATATGATGGCTTTATTTAAAGAACTAAGTAGAGCTTAAAAACAAATTATATTTCTAGTAATTACCACATTTTTCCTATTCTCAAGTTTAAAATATTTTATCCTCCATTTAAACGTCTATCAAAACATGCGAGAAACAGTTGAAAGAAAAATACATATTTCTTAATAGTCACCCACGAGAAATAGATTCTGAATAGTAAAAGCATAATTATCTTACAGAAAAAGTTTATTGAAATGAATTTTATCGTAATTCGAAGAACCTCTCCTCGGCTTTTTCTAAGAAATTGCATAAAAACTATTTCACAAAATTATAAAGAGCTGTTAAATTTAACACTGTTTCTCTAGAAATTCTTTTATTTAGCTGTCAAATTTAATCTGAAAACATTTCAAAATATTTTCCTTAAGTAATAACCTTGGGAACTCAACTTAAAAGGAAAGTATGTCCCCCCTGTCTTTCATTTTAGTTATAACGGACACAAAGAATTTATTTTTACTTATCTTGGTACTTGTTACTTGTTACGAAGGCTTAAAAATAACACTCAATTCGAGGACTGTAACAATAAGGAGATCAAAGGCTCTATTCAGTCACGTGATAGTCTATGTAAGTGTAATTTTGATAGTCTATGTAAGTGTAAGCAACAAAAAAAAGACAATGGGCATTCAATCATTTAAAAAAATAATTGATTCTTTTGCAATACTGGCAATAAGTTGAAATAACACTAATAAAAATTTCGTGCTACTATTTTAAATTAGTTTTTGATAAATGGAATTTTATTATTTTGACATAACATATAATTAACGTTTAACATTTATCAGCAATCCCCCTTTACTAATTCTTTTTTATGTTGTTCAAAATGTTTTATACATTATATGCTTTCCTTATCTTCAAATAAACTTAGCCTTTATAAAAATATTCGCTGTTTCATTAGAATTTTATTTTCATTTAAATAACTTTTTACTCTTCAAAATTACAACAGTCATCCTACAGTGGGTATTGCCTAACTATTATTACAAATATTACATGTAGCATAAAGTATCAGTTCGGAATAATTAAGCTAATATGAAGTGCGAAGAACTGTTGTGAAAACAGAAAAAAAGAAAGCGTTTTTTAAACAGAGAAAAAACAATGTAAAACATATATATATATATATATATATATTTAAACTGAAATCCTTTTATTTCATCAATCACATTATAGTTATCGAACAATTCAACATATTATGCAAAATGTAAAGGAGAAAAAAATATTTATACATTTATAAGTAGAGAGAATGGATAATGGCATCCTCTTAGTCCCTGATTAAATCTCAAAGTCCATAAAACCAACTCTCACTCCAGCATGCATGAAATTTAGTTTCTCTGTTTACCACGTGCCCCCCCCCCCCCTTGCCATATGCCCAGGTGACATCCAGGCACACATAGAAAGAACGCGCAAGTTAAATAAATAAATAAATATATATATATATATATACACTTGTATAGGATAAGTATGCCGAATATGAGAATCCTTTTGATTTTCATATATAAGTAGGAAAGTATGTGAGGAATTATAGCACCAACTTGATATCATTTTAAAGCATATATTTTACTACATATAACAATGACAGAAAATAAAAATAACCTTACAGTTTACTTGTATGAAATTATAAACACAAGTGTACCATTTTTTCGGGTCTGAAAAAAGTAGTCCTAATATGAGACCCCATTCTACAACTCTAAATATGAATTAGAAATACTGAAAACTTCGTAAAAAGCAAAACTGTACACAATAATTAGATAACAGTTACCTATATACACTAATATGTGAAAAAGAAAAACTGACATTTTAAGCAAATTTGTTGGTTTATACTATAGGTTGTGTTTACTTTTTGTTTCTAGATTCAAACTTTTCACATTGTTTACAAATAAAAACTTCGTGAGCTCCACAGTTTTCATGGGCCAATCTGAAACACCATTTACATTGACGCCACCGCTCTTCCAGTTTGACTTCTGAAAATAAACAACCACAAAAAAAAGCATTCTGCGTCGTTTTCATCAATGGTATCATCCCTGCTGTCATGGAGAGAAAGCTTTTCATTATCTGCAATTGAGCTGAGATCATCATAGCTAAAATTACGCTTACACTTTCTTTTTTTAACTGGTGTAGTATTTTCACCCTTCCTTAATTATTCCATTCCTGTAGGGACCCCTTTGTCTTTTCCTTTTCCCTTTATTGTTTCCTTATCCTTTTCTTTTTTATCTTGATCTCCTTTCCCTTATTTATCCTTTGATTTCTTATCTTTCAGGTCTATTCCTTTTTTTCTTGTCGGAAACGAAGTTTTTTCGAATATGCTGCAGTTCTTTTATTAATAATATCAATCAATTTATTTTTATAGGACGATGATGTGATAATATCGGCTTTACGGGCCCTACTTGATTTCGAGGTGTGTTCCTCAGGTAACATAGGGAATGGATTTATTTCTTCAGAAGTCTTTAAGAACTGGTTTGATCTTGTTCTTTGATCAATACCTGCCAAATTGTCACTACTGTTACATAGTTGTAGATTTCTCCTGGGCGTCATTGCATCTGCAACTTCAGACGAAACAAGACTGTGAGAGTGAAAACGAAAATTCCTAATATGAGACCCTATTTCATAATAGGCATGATTTAGGGTCTCATATTGGGAACGACCATGTTGTTGAACACGCCAGCGAATTTTTTAGGTTAGGACTGACGTTAACTTAAAAACAAAGAGGCGTGTTT
Source organism: Dolomedes plantarius (assembly GCA_907164885.2). Taxonomy (NCBI): domain Eukaryota; kingdom Metazoa; phylum Arthropoda; class Arachnida; order Araneae; family Dolomedidae; genus Dolomedes; species Dolomedes plantarius. The sequence continues at coordinate 96,927,962 of OU015492.1, read as the reverse complement.
ACACACCTGTTTGTTTTATAGGGACCATTAGCAGCTATTATTTATAGCTATAAGAGTCTTACCTTGAAGGTGAAAACAGCCAATGAAAATTGTGATACAAAAATGCCAACAAGCACACATTCAGGAAAAATAATACTGCACTTTTGTGTGAGCTTGCAAACACTCGACTGACTCACCGATTACGAGTGATGTAATAGACTACTATTTTACTTTGATACGTTCTGTAAGCTGGGGTCTCATATTAGGCAAGGTCTCATATTCGGCATACTTACCCTATATGTGTGTGTGTGTGTGTGTGTGTTTTTGTTTGTGTGTGTGTGTGTGTGAGTTTTTGCGAGCGCATGCGTGTTGCGTATGAGTATCAGTGTGTCAGTGTGTGTGTGTGTGTGTGTGTGTGTTAGTTAAGTTGGCCACGACTTTATCTTCTTAATTTATTCTTTAATATCACTTCTGTCCTTCAAATTTCTCTCTTTGATTCATACGTCTCCCTCTTATACTTCTATTTTTGAACACACTTATGGGAATATAATCACAGATTGAGATAAAAACGTTGTCATACACGAAGCAGAAATTTGAGTCATTCCAAGTCCGATATCTATCAGATTCCCCTAATAATAAATTTATTTTCATGAAATCTCAGAGGGTAGAAAATAGGTACGGAACAGTATATTGAAAGTCATCTGTGAAAAACAAAATAACTAATTTATGAAACGATGTTAATGCCAGGATTTATAAAAATAGCACCGAACATAAATAAATTGATTCAAATTCCTCCAAAGTTCACAAAGTTCATCTTTCTCTTTATGATTATTTTTAATGTAATGCGTAACTCTCAATTTAATATTATCCTTTCTTACCTTAATTTTCTCCGTGCAATGCGAATATCACTATGACTGATTTTAATAAATAATTTAATAGTTTCAAGCCTAAGATATCTGATTTAAAAGAACATCTTCTTTTATTATGTTCTAGGGCACAGGTAGAGATATAGTTACATAAAAGGACGCAAATATATTAGTGATTCTCTCTTTGTTCTTTTGCAGCGGTAAATTTTCAGAGGGGTGGGGTGTACAAATTTTTTTTTCTCTGAAAAGGTGGTGGTAGGCCAAATAAGTTTGGGTACCCCTGTTCTAAAGCATACACACATTATGATCAGTTCAAATACCTAATACCAATTATTTGTCTCATAACGCAACAGCTAAATGCCCAAGGAGCTTTAGAAGAACGTAAAAATTGAAGATAATTTTTTGTTTGATACAATGAAAAAAATACTGCTACAAATTACTATGCATTTAAGACGACTTAATATTCAACTTAATATTCAATTGAATTATCCAATATAGCAAAGAAAGACATAAGTGCAGGAAATAAAATTTTATGATATCAAATGTGCATTATTCCCTATTTTATGCATTTTGAATACAGCAATGGAAATCTAATTCATCAGTGTAACCTACAGATATCATATCCTACCACACTCACCATTTATCTGTCTGGATGTTTATCAAATGATAAAAACAGCAACAGCGTTACAAATTCATTGTAAGTATAAAAAGACAATAAATTAGTGACAAGCCCGCTACACAAAGTTAAAAGGATTTGAGGAATTAAATTTATCTCTTTGTTAACTTGAAATATTTCACACGCTACGCATTTTTAACGTTTTCAGTATACACTCGTATTTTACTGTTTAACGTAAATAATGGAACTTTTATGTTGAGATATATCTTTTCCTTTTTTAAAATATTTTTTCGTATTTTCAGCGCTTGAATGTTTAAAAAAAATGATTCACAGATAATTAACATACCTCCAGAGATACAATAAAACACTTCAATATGCAAATAAAATTACATTTTGAAAAATTTAAAGTTTTGCCCTTTTGCATTTGATTTACCCCAGTTTATGGTGATATCCCTTTTAAATATATTTGATTAAAATATTTTTCTTTACTGAGACGTTTGTCTTAAATTAAAGTAATCTAAACTAAAGAAGTTCAGGCCTGTGGTGGCCTTGTGGTACAGCGCAATGGCTATCGGTGCTGAGGGTACTCGGATCGAATCCAGGCGTCGCGCTACTAAAATACCTCCTTTTGTGTTTCCCCTTCATAGGAGGTAATGCTGGTCTGCCTATATGGTGCTATTAAAATGGCCAGCAAAAATTGCTGTGAATATAGGCGAATGTCTATCTGACAAATGTCTCCGCATTGGGGAAAAAATTGAAGTAGTTCAGTAAAAAGAAGCTGTATTTATTAAGTCCATATACAAGCGGTGAACCCATAAAAATCCCGTGTTTCATAAGAGCAATGGCAATACCATGCTCTAGATCGCTTGCGTGGGCGACAACTTTGTACTGTTACGAATTCCCAATTCGCGTTCGGCAATTGAATAGACTTTGAATAAGACAGAATAAAAACAAAAATTTATTTACAGGAAGTTTAAGTACTACTGCTTATAGATCGTCAAGAACTGACTACAGTGCTTCCAAAGGAATCTTTAGATCACAGAAGTACGGAAAAACTCAACATAAAAGACGCGGTGAAAAATTGTACTTTCGCTGCATAAATCTCAGGAATTCTTCGAAAATCTCACAGCCATCAGCAGCGCTTTTGATATGATCCAAGCACTCTCAAAACTGAAATCTCAATTCTGAACTCTGAATCGAGTCTGTTTTTATAGCTTCTTGAGAGTCTGGGGATTTTCACAATGTTCCAGAAAATTCCAGACTTAGAAAAGTCACCAAATTTTACATTAGGTCAACAAATTTGCCGATATATCGTCAAACTTGGCGCTAAAAAATTTGTCGCCAAAAATGTCGCCAACAGTTCAATATCTCGCAAATTTGACGAGATACCATAGAAACCCTGTGTTAAATGTATGGTACTGCAGAAATTTAGCTAATATGACTTTTTACATGGAACAAACGATAATAATGCATTATTTTACAAGCAGAATAACAAATTTAACGGTAATTTAAGCTAAAGACATACACTGATTTACAAAATTCGTAACAGTACTTAATAATTTCTTCAAGATAGTAAAGATGAATGACAATTGCATATAACTTCTCGGCCCATCAAGGGGTACCTGAATCCTTTATTATCACATAGAGAGAGGATTCGACAGTAAACTGTTTGATATTAACAGAATTATCATGGGCAGCATCTTCATATTAAATGAGTCAAGGGCATCCTAGTACATCTCTGACGAGATCTTTATTAAATCAGGTCAATATCTATAATGTTCTGTATCGTAAATAAAAATTATTTCAAACACTTATACAAGCTGCTTATAACTCATTTTGAGCCATCCTTTTGCTGAAAAATCTACCTCAGAATAAATAAAGAAATCCGAGACACATTTGCCGTGGCATAGTTGAAACATTTGGATCATATACAGAGTGTTATGGAGCGATGCGAAATAATCGAAGGATAAAGGTAATAGAAGATGCAGACTACATCGATACAAAGCTTTGTATCATCATCTGATGTAATACAATAGTGTTTAATGTTAGAACTGCGAATGCTCCTATAAAAGGAGAGACGTACGCAAAAAGCTCATGAATGAAAAAGGGTAAAACTACTCCACAAATTTAAAAATAAAATGCTATATCATTTAATCACTGACAGAGCCCCAGAATACCTTACCTGATATATTTATTTTAAACATTTTAACACATTTCTTTTCTTTATTTTGCAGTTATGCATAAAATTATGCCGTTCTTCTACTGAACAGTTCTAATCAAGATGTCATTAAATGAAAACAAACTCTGTAAACATTGCAGCAACGAAAAAATAAAACACAGTAAAATATTTTATTCCCATATCTACAGACATAAAAACTAAAACAATCTAATATAAATTTTTAAACATTGGGACCACGCACAAATTGGATTCAGCTAGAGAATAACTTCAGAATGAAATCTAATTTAAAATAATTTGTTTATTCACAATATATTCTGAGTTATGGTTTAAGTAATTAATTTTAAAATTCCATTAATTTCTTTCTTTTCCAAATGGAAATTGAAATAATTCGGATTCTCTCAACTAATTAAAATTCGAAATTCCTCTAAACTGAATAGAAATTTACTTTATGCGTGATAATAGATCACCTATTTAAGTAGCTTTTTATGCTAATTTTAAACTTATGACAAATTCATTATGTACGTCCATTAAATTAAAGCAATTTTTAAAATTTATTTCAAGTGCGATGCTTGCTTTTGATTAGCAAACCTTTTCCTAACTCACACACATACCCATATCTATCTATCTATCTATATATTTTTATATATATATATATATATATATATATATATATATATATATATATATATAGATATATATATATATATATATTTACACATGTATGCATGTATATATAAAAATATTTACAACTAAAACCAATGTAATAATGGATTAAAACATGCATAATTATCATTCTGTACATCATAAATGTAAATTGATTTAGAACAAAGTATGTAAAAGATAAATTATGGTTACAGTTAAATATTTTTGTAACAGTCAATTTGTTGTAGGGGCGGGGGTTAAGTAAAGTACCTGAAAACTTGAATGATTTAAGTAAAGAAGAAAATGAAAATGTATGGTTCTTTAAATCGAAACTATAGAATATTTAGATTTTGTAATAATTACACATAAGAGAACATTAATATTGCGTATTCATTTAGTATGGAAAAGTAATAACAGCCATAACCTTTAGATAATTTAAAAATGTATATCAACGATGGTTATACTTTAGAATCTTATCCATTATCTGGGAAACATCAAATGCTAAAAAAACTGTATGAAAAATTTATATACCTATTCAAGAAGTTTTAATGGAAAGCTATGTTCCATCTTAATGAAAATAATATATTTAAAATGATAAAATGATTTTATAAATACATATTTTAAAAAAGAGGGTGGTATAATATCTGTTAATAGATTCTGCAAACGATAAAATCAGATTTTTTGAAAACTAGAGTACTTAGTTCTTTCAGCTTTTTTTTAGCCTAGATGGCTTTAAAAGAAAAATAACACATCATGTCTAAGTATTTTTAATGAAATATTGGTACAAAAATTGAAATTACTGTATATCAGTTTTAAGGTATCCGTACAACTTTGAAACGGCTTTTCGATCAAAAAATCGATTTTCCACCTATACAACAATTTCAAAGCCTAATCTTTTATCTTTAGATTTCAGTTTTAGCTGTGTTTCTATCTTAACTAAAAGATGAGTAACAGCAATTTAAACACCAATTGTCAAAGAATTTTATAACCGGAAGTAGCATTTTCTTAAAATGAATTTTCCCATCATTTCTCTTTACGCAAAACTTTCTACAGTAAAAAGTTATGCATGAAATGCCTCAAAATTTTGAATAGTTGCTCAACAAATGTTCCTAAAGGGAACAAACTGCGATCATCATTGTAGATTAATTAGCAGAAGGCACGGTGGCCCGATTGGCTAAGGCAGCGAGCTAGTCATCTCAGCGTTCGATGCCGGTCACTGAAAAAATCCACCTCCGTGTACACTAATGGGGGCTGGTGCACGTTAGATCTGTCGTGGCTGCAATGTCCTCCAAGTTCTCAAATTTACCTCTTAAGGTGCTGGGTCAAGTGTTCCGGTCTTGTCATTTGACTCAATATTACAGGACCGGTCATTTAGCCAAGTCGGATTCTGACTCTTGTGGTACTATTAAAAAACGGAGCCTCACCACTTCTCCCAATAGCCATTATGGACTTGAACTGACATTATAATGTCGGTCAAGGGGCATCAGTCACAACAACAACAGATTAATTAGTTTTTGTTCACATTGGTATGAATTATAAATGACGATGAATTTGAAGCAATTTTTCTGTACATCAATACTTAAAATGCTACAGCGTCTGAGATAAACATAATATTATCTTGATAATACTCTATTCGCTAGAGAAAGTCATTATCTTTAATTCTCCAACTTACAAAATGATAATATATTTCTTTATTTTTGAGTTATTATGTTTTGCAGAACTGTCAAAATTGCACCCAGTTTTTACTCTTGAAAAATTATTTTTATGCAGCAGCTAAATTAACACTTTTTTCAAAGCAAGAACTTACGTTTCATTACAAAACAATAGATTAAAAGACAAAATTAAAATTCTTTTGAAAAATCCACATCGAAGGCGTACAGATAAATTATGTAAATAACATGAAGATAAAATAACATTTAAGAGTTTTAAAAAACATTAGAACTGTTGTTGTATTAGATTAAATTAAAACTTTTTTCTCTCCGCATTAAATTAATGTTTAGGATGAAAAAGGGAAGAAATTTTGAAATTCTTAAAGAAAAAATATATAATGATACATGAAACAATGCTTTAAAAATGTTAATAAATACAGAATATGTTCTTTCTAAATAAGTGATTCTAGTGATAAATAACATGGCTGCACTCTATATTTTTTTACTGTTTTTTAAGGTATAAAGGAATATTCACAATATAGATAAAGCATTTCCCTTTATAAAAACAAACAAAATTAAAGACTGTTAATTTTCAATTTGTATGTGTCAAACTGCAATATAAGTGATGAATTTTATTTAAACTTAAAGTATAGTTTTCTTGATTTTGTGAGACACATTTGGGCTCGTTTTCATCGGTAGTATCTATCGAGCTATAAAGATATATACATTACCTTGAATAGAATTTAATGCTAAAAGCGTCGGAAATGTTTATATGCTGGAACATATATCTGATTTCATAGCAGTGATCCAGAAAACGATAAATATTGTCTATAAATAACAGACTAAGATATTCACTATATTTAAGACATTTATAGAGTGTATTGGGACTTTATCTCTAATAGAAAGATATATGCTCCGATTCTTTAAAAAATATATCATACAGTGTTTGATATATTTTTTAATAATGATCTTATGATGAGTGGATAAATTAATATTTGCACTAATCAAAATTATTAATTCCCATTTAAAAATTATGATTAAAATTTATAAATGGGTATGAAATGGACTGAGAATTAAAGGTGCGTGAAGTTATAGCCGTTTTCCAAAGACACTTAAAACCCTCGACTTGTTCTTACGAATTTTTTTCAGATTGCCTCAGATTTGAACATTCTTCAAATTGATATTTAGAATTAGAAGAATTGTGCCAGCTTAAGTTTGTGTCTGATTTTCATGGTAAGATTTCGGAATAAAATATGGAGGACACGCATATTGGTTTCAGTATGAAGTGGTAAAACAATAATAAATACTCTAAAGTCGAATTTGAGCAAGGTCGAAAGGTGGAAATGATTACTGAGCCCATGAAATTTAGGTTCCTTCATTGGTCGCTGTATAGGGGTCCCGTATAATTGCTCAAAAATGTATATTATACTGGGGCCCAGGCGTCGGGCATGGTACACCGATGACCTTCATTTATAATATGATCTTGGAATATCGCGATATTCGAGCATTCAGTTTAATAAACAGTAGTGTTTGCCTAAACAAACAACTCCGGAAGAACACATCATTTGAAGGTGAATGTTTAGTGTTCTTCAAGTAGTTCTTTCAAGAAGATCAAGCTTCTGTTACAATCAGAAGGGAATAGGATATTATGACCACACCAATTTCAAGATTTCAGTTCAGATTTTTTTCAAAGCAAAGATTTGTGGTAAAGACCTTTAAGCCATTTAATTAACCTAGAATATCCCCTGCCATTGAAAAACAAACAAACCATAAAGGATTATCAATATTAAATGAATAAAGTCTGCGGCAACTTGCCCCAGACTAGATTTCTAATCAAGCCTCTCAAGATCTTTGATTACAAATTGCTCGTTGTGAGTTCTGTGGGATATAATTCAAGTTTAGTCTTATTAAGTGCTATGTCGATTTCTGATACCCTTTTATTATACTTTATGAGGAAAGATACTATGATTTCAGTTATGATAAAATGCAATTTGAAAATTTAGCTACTCAATTGACTCTGCAGAGATACACCTCTTTTGTGCATGTTAAGATTCCACACAGTATATCAAAGCTAGTGGAAAAAATCTTTATAAGGAATAAAAAAATTTGGCAGATGTTCCGACCATCTCCACTTTAAAAATTTAGGTTGAAAATAATTCCATTAAATTTAAATCTTTTTTTAGAGAAATAAAAAAAATGTCTAAAAAAAATAAATCTTAAGCGACATCTGCAAATCACTTACGGACACCTGTCCTCATTATATTCTTCCGTAAAAAACAAAGCTGCCCGCACAAAATATTAATTTTAGTACAATTTTGTCAAAGAGGGCATGTGTATTTATCTAAGATAGAAAGTTTGTAGTTATATATGACATTTTTTAGCAATATCTCAGAATATTAATCGTGAAACTTGCGTTACATAAAACATGATAACTTTCCGTAAAATGACAGTTTTTGTTGCATATGTCCCTAAATAAGTTAAAAGTGCATAAAGTTAAACTAGAAGGTCTAAGAAAGTAGCATAAATGTTAGAGGAAACTTGCAGATTGAAACAAACAAAACTATCACTCTTTGTCAATACAAAACTAATAGAGCGAACAATGATGAGAGAAGAAAAGAAACTAAGTTACTTTAATGAACTGTATAAAATAAATACAAGATTTTTCTTTCTATCCTACGCTAATGAAAACCTAATAAACGCAGAAACTTGGGAAAAAAAATCCTTGAATTCATTCATTTGAGCAGAATGAACAAACTAGTGATTAAAGACGATAAAAATAACTTGTCGGTGAAAAATACTGCTTCAGTAATTATTATCCTCATTGGATTAAAAAGAATGCTTCACGGTGGATTAAACAGATGCATGATTAGTATTCTACGCTTTAAGGATTTAAATCATTAAGAAGTACCTCGAGACATGAACTTAAAATTATATTATACACTCCTTTGTTTGAATATTACGTTAATCCCTGAATAAATGTTATATGATTAAAATTACCACGCGTACTTAAGCGAAACTATATCAGTTTTAAAGAGAACGTAACGTATTTTTAAAATTTCCAAAGCTTGTACTGAAATGAGGTAATGGTTTAACAGTATTAATCGAATTGTCATTTCTTTTCTCACTGTTTCCTGCTCTAATGTAATGGATATGACCATTTTAAATATTTTAAAATGAAAATGTACATGATACAATAATCGTACGTTCGATGTTACAATGGATTCTCTTTACCTCACTCATCGTTTGAAAGCCATATATAAGAGATCGAAAACTTATGGCATGCTTTGAGCGAGTTTGTTAATTTTACTCGCATATTTTATTATGCATAGTTATTAAATATGGCTGAAAACATTTTGAAGACCAGACTAAACATAATTTATTTAATCGATAGGGCAGCATATGGCGATTATTTTTGTGTCTTATATGTAATATCTTTAATGCCATCGCATTAAAATAGATATGACCTAAAAACAGGATCTGAAAAACGAAAATTTAACGCTACACTGTAAAATCATTTTTAATACAACATATAATCATCCATTGCAGTTACCTGCATCTTAGCCAAATTCTATTTAGGATTTTATTCTACTTGAAACACATGGGGAAAAATGCGTAAGATATATTTGAAAGGCAAAATTTTATATAAGCGTGTGATATGTATTTCTCAGATATTAACTCGAAACTTGAGTCTTTATTGAAGCTGATCACAGGCTAAGTGGCAACCGATACTGAATACTGTGTGTTGTATTCGAGTCTCAGTTTAGTTACTTCCTCTGTTTTTGGTTACTAGAAGCATGAACTACGCTAAGGTTTTCCCAGTATTAACTGTAGCGCTCCACTTCGTATAAAGCCATTTAGGGATGAAACTAGTGTGTCAGGTAACTGTAACGGACACTAGCAGATTCGAATCCTCTCTCCTTCTCTACATATCAAATGTTAAAATTTTTTATAACGAATAAAATGAATAAAATTTAACATTTACAAACAATGCCGGACAATGACTGAATTCCTCGGGCACTGGCATCGATATCAGGGTCTGTGGGTTCGAGTCCCACCCTTGGCTGGAGCCTTTGTAGCCGTTTGTAATCGGCTGTAAGCAGTAGATCTCGCTCGTATAGTAAACGTAGTAGACCTCGTATAGCAAAATTTGACCGAATCCAAACAATAAACAAACATACCTTTACAAGTAGCAGAATTTATTTTCGACATTTTATCGCACATGTTACTAGTCTCCTTTTATAATAATGGTGTCCATTATTGAAAACAGCATTATTACGACCTTAATGAGACAAAAACCATGCTTTATTCCATTCCTTTAGAATCAGTAAAATCGTTTTTCGTATTCCGGACACACAAATAAATTCTAAATTGTAAAATTATTGATACCATAAGTATGGCATTATTATTTTATGAGTTTCCAAGGAATATGTATTGTTATTATTACCAACACAGTTTCACCAATATAATGGACGTTACTATGAAACTTAATAATGAGACCTTAATCCTTTCAGAGGCAACAGCCTCCACCGTTTGCAGAGTGGAGATTTTTTCCCGTTTTTTTTAACCTAAAAATGTCTTGAAAATGTTCTTAATTAAAGGTTGCAAAATGCTTTTAGTTCTTTAAACTGATAACAGATGACCGGAATAATCATTTTATGCTCATTTAATGGGAATACATTGAATGCAAGTGAAAAAAAAAGAATACATTTAGGCGTTTGCACTGTGCAAACGGCGCCTCTAAAAGGGTTAAATGACGTCAGACTGAAGATTACACTCCCTCTAAAGACGTATACTTCAGCACATACATTTATCGGGTTATAACAATACTAAGAAGTTCTCTCTGGTAACATGTAAAATGTTGTTTGGTGAAATTACTGCTGCATTATAATCTTCATTTAATGTCAAATTAAAGTAATAATAATATATTTTGTAACACAATTTTCGGATTAACATTTTACAGAAGCAAAGGTTTTAAGTTTTAAAAGTACTTATATATATGTACCTCTTCATGAACTTTTCAAATTTTTTAAGTAGCAGTAGCGACTCCGTAACGAACTAAACATCTGGCTTTTACTAATTACAAATTCTTTCCCGGACTAAGGAACTTTTATTACAAATTATCTATATTGTTTCAGGTTGAAAATTCCAGAGGTAAAACAAATCTATGAATTTTGTATCTATATATCAAACATATTCCTTCTTAGAATTCTATCGCTTGAAAAATGTGCTTCATATATTACATTCTCGATTCTTTATGTTTTATAAAATATAGATATAAATCTATTCTTTTGGTATCATTTAAGAAATAAAAATATTTTTATTGCAGTTTTAAGGGTTTTTTCATATTATTTTTACTTTTCCTGTCTTATGAAGTGTACTTGATACTATGCATTCAATTCGTGAAAGGTAATTAGGAAAACTTTCAATTATGGAAACCTTTTATCCCAAACCATCAGAAAGGATATGACTAATAAATAATTATTATGAAAAGTCACAAAACAAGAATTTAATTTGAGATAAAAATCTTACTTGTCAGAATTCAGCCTTCATTAACACTTTCAGAAAAAAGGATGCAGTCTCTGAACTAAGAAACCTTTATTGTAACCATTAACCCATGTAGGACACACTTTCCTACGCATTATTTAATAAAGTTTTAGAATGTATTTTGTTATTGATTTTTTTTCCTATTCACAATTTTCACTTTAAAGACTTTTAAATTGAGATGCTCATGAAGTGGCATGTAACTAATTCATACTTAAGTAAAACTATATAGACGGAAAAGAGGGTAAAAATTAGTAAAACACTCAATTCGCGGAAAAACTAGACATTCATGATACAGTCTTAAGCTATCAAAATAGAAACCTTGTATCTGCCTACGTAAAACAAACTGTTTCTGTGAAATTTTCCGAAATTGTTTTTATAGTTTCATTTGTAAAGGCAATATTTTACGATTCTAAAACTGCTTTACGTTTATTCCTACGTTTATTAGAAGAGAAATAACTTCTGTTCTAATAAACGCTAATTTAATAAACCAGGATCGATGCTTAAAAGGGCAGAAGTAAAATCTTTAAATGCCTTTTCTAGAAAACGAATTTTTGAGTTACTTTTGTACATGAGAAACCTAATTACTTAAGAAGTTTTAAATATATTTTAATGAAATTTTGCAACAGGGACTTACAATTTACTATGTTTTGAACTTCTAGCTAAGCTCTATATGCTCATTTAATCATTTTACAGGTACATCTACATACAAAAATAATCTGTGTTTTTCAGAAATATTGCAAAACTTTTAATTCGTTGCACAAATAAATGTCACAGTAGTATATGGTATAAAGGAAATACAAATATATTTAGTTAAATTGAATGTAGTATGCGTGTCATCAAAATTGAATTTTGATAAAATTGTATAAAAAAAAACACTCTTTTTAAAAGAAATGCTATGAAAATTTTTACTAGAATTATACCTTTTTTTATGATTTTTTTTATCACATTTGAACTAAAAATATACGTATTTAATTAGAACATGTATATTAAAAAAAAGTGTTCCGAACTTAGGCAGATACCCTAAAATACGTGAAGACCAAAAAAGGGGTAAATTCTTGTAAAAACCCCTCAGATTCTATTACATCCATAGCACTAATGTAGTCTACTCCTGAAACAAAATTATGCTTTAAATTTTGAAAAGGTGGATAGTACATTACTAATGTATATGATGCAAACATAAACCCTTGGAACCAGAAACAAGGATTTTATCCCCTGATCGAGATTTGGAATTTATTAACTTATACCTATTGCAACTTACGGTCTCATAAAAATTTAACAAAACATTTCTTAGATTACGTTTAAGGTTCCCCTTAGACGTAATATGTGTCATACTCCATATCATTGATACAAGCAGTTACATTGAAGCTTCAGATCCATTGAAGCCTCTGGGACCGTTTACTAAAAATATCTTGTTAGCTAAGCAAATTCAAGTGAACTCTGCTTTATAACAGGTGCCTAAAATGTGCCCTAGTAAAGTTTGACCGGGTTTAGATCGGATTTAGTTTTGGTGGCCGTAGGTGTAGGTCCTTCCCATTGAGAATTCAGCCTCTCTATATACCATCATCATCGATGTCGTAAGAATATTGAAATAATTTCTAGTGACTCTTTACGTTAGAGATATGTTAGCCGATCCATACTTAGAAAACATGAACCCACATATTTATTGCATACACAAACGGTTGATAATACGGTGTGTCAGGGCAAAAAATATTTAAAAGTTATGGCTTATTACTACGGAACTACCCATAAGAATATAGAAGACTGCTCCTCCGTGGATTTTTTTGGGTCCAGACTGTTCAGGCACGCATGCGTACAAAAGTCAGCAATCGGCGCGAAAGTGTAAAACCTATTCCATGGGTTTCATTAGTAAATATGTGGACGTCACAGCAAAAGGTGGAGCGCGTGCTTTGGTTAACGGAATTTAAAACACTGACGCGTGTTCAGTGACGTGTGCGAACAGAATGGAATGTCGATCCTCCGACATCAAATTCCATCAGCCAGTGTGATAGAACGTAATGGAGACGGGAACTTTGGTATCTAAAACTGGCAAGCATCCTAAAATTTTTGTGACAGATGATACTGTTGTGCTTGTGCATGATTCATTTTCTAGGAGTCCTAGGAAGTCTATTTGGCAGGCCTTTAACAAACTACAGATCCCTCGTTCCCCAGTTCATGATATCGTTCGCACACGTCGCTGAACATGCGTCCCTGATTTAAAGGCCGTTAACCAAAGCACGCATTGCACCTTTTGCTGTGGAGTCCACAACTTTACTAATGAAACCTGTAGAACAGGTTTTTTTGCCTTCGTGCCGATTGCTGACTACTGTACGCATGCGCTCCTGAACGCTCCAGACCAAAAAAATCTCGGAGGGCTATATAATCCACGGAGGATCAGTCTACTACATTCTAATGGCTAGTTCCGTGATAATAAGCCATAACTTTTGGATACTTTTAGCCCGGACACCCTGTATTATTTGAAGTCTACATTTTAATAGTATTTGAAGCCCAACTCATATCAATAATTCTAATTTCCTTCATAACTATTTATGTCTTTTCATTATAAGCTGTATATTAATTCGAAAATATTCAAGACAATGTTTTCTGATTAGGCATATCTAAGTTATTTTAATTAAATGCAATTTGCATAAATGATGGGTAGAATATTTTAAAAAAAAATAAAGTATTTAAGATAAAAATGTATTGTCCTAATAATCCAATTTATAATGAAATTATAGGTGGGAGACAAATAAGTTCGTAGTCTTTTGTATTTTTTACGTGAATTAATTATTTGATGAAAAATTATTGAAAACCTTGTTACTGTATCAGCGTAAGAGATATCAGGCATTTCTAAATTACGTTTCAAAATCCTTATATCTATACCTAACACAAACGTTAATGTGAAAATTTTCGAACTTTTTGTACGATCAGTAATCGTAAACCCTTTTGTTCATATCTATACTAATATATAAAGAGAGAGAGGGGATTTTGTGTGGAGAGGGTAATCTCCGGAACCACTGTACCTATTTGAAAAATTCTTTCACTATTTGAAAGGTATATTATTCCAGATGGACATAAGCTATATATTATGTATATCTGATCAGTAGAGAGAAAGTTAGGGGCGTAAATGTTGAGCTGATACTTCACCTTTACAACTTTTCCTTTGTCAACCATAGTCAAGTAACCATAGCAACACATTGAAAGATATTGTCATTTATTATCAGTAAAACATTTAACATTTGAATTTTCTTTGTCAACCATAGTGAAGTAACCATAGAAACACAACAAACTACATTTTCACTTATTATCAGTAAAACATTTAATATTTTAAAGATTCAAGAAGAGGAGGTATTGATAAATACAAAAGGATTTTTGAACATTTAAGGTTTTATTGAAGAAAATTACATTTGGAACTACCCTTTTTTTTATTGGACATTTAAGGTAAAAAATGTTTTTCAATTTATTGGCTATGAATTGAAAATTTATTGGTATAATATTACAGAACTTTATTTAACTTATAAATTTTATGTTTTTGAATTTATGTATAATTTTATGCACAATTTGCATAAATCGAACTTGAATTATTGAAATTTATTCAAAAATCAGCGTGTTTTGTTGAAACTGTGCAATTTATTGATTATTTCGAATAGGCCTATGTTTGTTCCTTTATGAAAAAGTATTGCTTCAATTGAGCTGAAATTTTGTATAGATATAGATGATAGTTCAAATTAAAAGATAGGAATATTATTTTGTGAAAATCGGGCAACGCCGGGTACTTCAGCTAGTAAGAAATGCATTTACTCGTGAGCATATTATTATAGGTTTAAAATTAAAAAGGGAAACTCTAAACGTGTAATGTAGTATAAAGTTTTACATGAACACTCCTAAAGAAAACTACGTTGATATCTCATAAAAGTCTACTATACCTTCAAATTTTATGTTAGAATTTTTTCAGTATCCATGTTAGAATTCAGTATCCATGGTAACTTAATACACAAATTAATGCAATCCTAAAATGGAATAATTGGGATGAATGCGATATGTAAAGTTTCATACAATATTTGCCATTTAATCCAATTTTTTTCCTTCATTGTCTTCAGCCGTATGAAAAGAAACATGCATTTTTTAATAGAAATTGACTACTGCTAAATAATGCATTATCTGGCTACGACTGAAAAATATCTTTACAGTGGATTAAGTAAACTAAAAAATAATATTTTCGTTAAAGGAATAAGAAAAAAAAGATATTAAGGAAATTATTCAAGAGTTCTTTTCATTATAAATGCAAATAATATAGATTTCTTCCTTTTGTTCTTTGTTTTACTTTCTGAAATAATAACATGGGATGAAAAATGCTACATTCTTAAACTAGAAAAAAAGGAATTAAAAAGACACCGTAGTTTTGCATTTAAAAAAATAATGAAAAATAATGTTTAGGAAGAACAAACACGAAAAATGTAGAAAAATGTTTCTTGAAATAAATTGTTTATGTCGTTTTCAAGATGAAAATGGCTTTTTAGGCTTAAACTTTTTTTTTCCAAAGATTAGTTCTGAATCGAAAATTTAAATTATATTTTTTTGTTTATAACGAGACTTTTTATATCTATTTTTTAATTGTCGAAGTAGATAATGTGTAAAATGGAATTTAGAAGAAATATACTTGGTTTGATATTTTGTCCCAATGTTTTCCTGTTACATAGAACCCTAAACAATGTTTTAAATATTTGAAACAACATATTTAACTAAATTATCTTTTATATTCTCCAGAAGATTTAAACAGACTTATCTAACACGAGGAAAGTGTCCGTCGTCAGTCTGTCATCAATTGGTGTATATGCCAAGATATTTGTTAGATCCCAGATTATTTATATATATATATATATATATATATATATATATATATATATATATATATATATATATATATATATGGATCTCATTCACATTAAAATTCGTATCTATCCAAGTTTTTATATGAAGTATTTTAGAAAAATAGACAATTTTTAAATTGGAGATCTGGAAAATGGATGAAAAATACATGTTCTACATATACACGATATAAGCATTTTCTATTTTCTATAAATTCTATCGTATATATTAAATTTATGCCCCCCTTTCCCTTTTACGCAATTCATAGATGTAAATAAATTGACATATCTACACTGTGTCAGTTGCTACAGCATGAACCTACACATCTTGTTTGTGAAAAGTATGATAAGATAATGATGTATGAAAGCCTTATTTGAATAGTGGGCCAACTCCACTTTAAAAAAAAATGGAGTTAGCCTTATTTTCATGCTCATACAAATCATTTCTATCTTATTTTAAAACTGATACACCTCAAGCTAATTTCTTCTGCCAAGAGAGGTCATTATAAATCTGACTTCAGCAGTCATTTTTCAGCACTCATTAGTCTTTAAGGCTCTTCTAAGGAGTCGTCGAGCGGTAGCCTGAACAAAATGACGACAAAGTCTAGTACAAAACTAAATGAATATTTATTTACAATTGAAATTATTATGATGCAATTACTGAAGAACACTGAAACTATAAGAACTCGAATATGACTTGACAATGTTCAGGTAATTCTTCACAATTTGAGCAAACACCGCTCCGATGAAATTAGTACATCTCTAAGTTGATTAGTTTAGATGCGACTCAAGGTCAGGATACGAGAGTTCTCTGATTCCGATACGGTAGCCTTTAGCCTCTCAAGAAATTCAGATGTATTTTAGACGTCACGACGACAGGATGTCGAAACTACAAGTCAGATAAGTCCGGGATTTAAAAGGAACAAGTCGTCTCTATAAAATGGCTATAAAATGGCGTTGTCGAAACGCTAGTCGACAGGGTGTCGAATAAGGTTTCCTTTCACACAGGAACTGAGAGATTTACACTATCTCTCAATAAATTGACCTAGCCGTAGGTGCGATGAATAACTAAGAACTCCCTATGGTTCTAAGATAAGTTTCTCAGCTCGAGCAAAATTTGTCACGACTACCTGGCCGGAGTGAGCAACGTCTCATCTCGAGATCGTAAGGCTAACTAACTCTAATTTTTTCTCAGCGACGTAACTTTAGATTTTGGTGTCATGATCGCTGGAAACTAAGATTTGTTTTAAGTGGTGCCCTTCTTGGGTGACATCACTTTTCTGGATTCTTATTCGACGACTTCTTTTCCCGCTAAAACTCATCTGATGGGCTTGACCAATTAATTTATGGGAACTCTCATCAATCTGGGGGTCAGGTGGTTCGAGTTGCCCTTTCATCTAAACTGTCAAGATGTAGACTCCCTGGC
The DNA here is from genome assembly GCA_907164885.2 of Dolomedes plantarius. Lineage (NCBI taxonomy): Eukaryota > Metazoa > Arthropoda > Arachnida > Araneae > Dolomedidae > Dolomedes > Dolomedes plantarius. The sequence goes on along the minus strand of OU015492.1, from coordinate 96,910,196 downwards.
GCCTCACGATGTCTCTTGCTTTGCTATCACAGTGCTTTGTCTCGTCCGCTCTTGTCAGGTACGTTAACACCTGCTTTTGACTGCATTCCTGTGGCTATGCAGGACCCCGAGAAATCGGGATTTCTTAGGAGAGGGTTTATTAATTGGGAGAATCACTTTGATTCTTCACACTCTTTATCTCAAAATGAACAACAATGGAGTTGGACCACTATTCAAATAAGCTCTTCATATTTCATGTTTTTTTGAGTTCATGCTATCCGCATGCTGTTAACTTGCATGAACATCCATTTTGTTTTCTCCAAATAAAAAAAAAAAATAGTTCATAATCGTTTAAAGTACTAAATAGACGTGATTGGTTGTAAATTTCACACCTAATCTCTTTGTTTTATGCGAGCCCTCAGACAAGTAAGTTAGTTGTTACCAACTATTATCAACGCTAGACTTATGTTTTTTGCTCAATATTTTTCACCTCATTCCCTCCTCTGAGGAAAAGAGATATAGTGGTAAGTATCAAAAATACCTCACAGTACTGTTAAGAATGACAGGTAGAATTCAACTTAAGTTCACAGAATGTCACGCTATTTAGTTAATCTGATGAGAAGGAAATCAAATCGGCAACAATCTGTCTGGATAGTTTTTGATGTTGTTTCTAATGCCCCTGTCTGGGAGTTCAAACCAGGTCCATATAGGCTTCGAGCTGAAGTGTGCGACTCCGGTTTATATAGCACCACAAGAGTCGGAGTCCGTCTTAGTGATCTGCTTCCTCTATTTGGAATGGACCACCCAAGGTGCGACATCCGAGGAGGTCGTACCCTCTCCCACCCTCTCTGACTTCATAGAGGGACTTTCTAATCTACGGATTTAACGTTTCAATATACAGCCTAGACACGGAGGATTTAATGGCGCGTGTCGGGATTCGTTCTGAGTAACCCTAGCATCGAATGTCAGCGCACTACCGAAAGGCTACCTCGATCCGATGTGATTGGATAGTCTTACATGATAATATCGCAATGCAAAACTATTGCCAGATGTCCTCATGAGTGAATAAGGTTATGACACATTCGACCCACTAAAATTCATAAAATCGAAACTTTATTTCATGCACGAAATCTTTTTATATTGTTTAAGTACTATCAAGCAGTTTCCAAAGTATAAATGAAACATAAATATATTTCTTATTTAGACTTGAGATACATGAGTAACCCACCTCATTGTTTGTACGGAAATATTACAAAATCTGAAAACAAAAGTCATACTGCTGTCTGTCTTTCGTTAAACATGCATAACCTGCTTATTCAGATGAAAAAAAAGGTCAAGAAAAGTAAATAAATTATTTTTAAAAGTAAAATCTGCCAAATGTATAAAAATATAATATTGACAGTTTTCTACGAAATCAGATTAATTTGTTTTAATGCAGTGTTTTACTCCCCAAAAATAATATTCATAAATGGCACTGAACTATTTAAAGGTAGATATAACATTAATCTCTATACGCATAACTTAAAGGATATATTTTTGAATTATATTTTTAATTCGTTTAACACAAACAACTTACATAATAATACCCTAGATTAATAGGTTACTGATAAAAATATTATTTTCAAAAGAAAATTTTCAAAAATAATCCATCAGAATTTTCTTCAATAAGTAATTCATAAAAATTTAAATTTTTATCAATAATAATGTTTATTAACAACTATTTTAGACAGAAGGTATTAAATAATATTGATTCCAATATCACTGAGCTAATATACATATTCATTTTCAGCTTTGTACGGAATAAAACGCAAATGATCAAACGTCAAAATGATCAAAACGTAGATAAAGTTCGAAACTTGAAGTAAAAATATTTCCCATGTCTACTTCTAACTATATTTTAAGAGTCCATATTTGTTTAGAGAAAAATAAATCAATTTCTAAGCAAATAGGTATTGACTCATTGCTTGTCTCTCAAGTTTTGATATTGATTCTAAAGGCAAATATGCTAATGTACGTTAAATAAAAGCAAAGAAATCACCCATTTTTTTTAGGAAACAGAATATTCTATTCCTTACTGGAACACTTGGGGTTAAGAAAAGCAACCAGTTTTTGAAAAATATTTGTTCAAAATTATTACACTTTAACGCGTCTCTGTGGAATTTTCTTAAAATTACTTATTTTAATAATATTATTTGAAGTTAAGATAATCCGTTAAGCGGAAACTTATAATATAGTATATGAGGATCAGGTTGGTAGAGTTTAGATTTTCATTCCTGCTCCTTTAAAGGAGACGGAAACAAAAGAAATTTTTGTGACCAGGGTACACGGCTAATAAGTCTTCAATTTAATTTTTCATTTAAAAGTTTCATTTAATAGTCATAAAAATCTCATAAATAGTTACTTACGCTTTAGTGACATTGCATTAGAAAATCTGAAATTTTTTTAGCAACAAAAATATGTTACATAGCTACAAATTCCTCCTACAAAATTTAACATTTAAGAGAACATATTTTAACATTTAAATTAATTTATCTAACTTGGATAAAAATTTCCCATGTATTTATGAAATATGCATCTCAGCTGTTTGTGATAAAAAGATCAGAGGAAGTAAATAAATATGATATACCAGTTGCGCATCATAGGTAAGTTTTTTTGGGGGTAGAATTTAAATGGAAAGTGGGATCTTTCATGCCCAACAGGTGAAAGCAGAACATTAAAACTTTTTTTCTGCAAAAAGTCAGTTTGGGAAGAATTTTAAAAAATCAAACGATGGGATTATGCGAAAAAAAACTAATGCGTTTTTTAATTTAAAAACTTATTAATTTAGAAAGCAAGCCAGTTGTACGTCAATATATCTGTATAATATTGGGTTATATTTTTGTGCATAAGTAACATTTTGGGTTTATTCTTTTGGTTAAATGTTTTGATTTTTTTTTTGGGTAATTCAAAATTAAATATTGAATTTCAAGAGCCATAAATAGGTTTGTTTATCATAGAAAAACATTTAAGGAATCTTTTCAACATTATTTATTTCATTAACAGAAAAGTTTAAAAATTCATTTAAAAAAATCTCATACATTATGTCATTTGCTGTTTTTTAATGCCCGCTGGCCAGAAATGTTTTATACCAGTTCCATATAGGTTTTGTAGACTAAAAAATGTGGCTCCGATTTATAATAGCCGCACAATGGCCAGAGTAGTCTTAACTAGGTACCACTTCAATTGTGACCTAGTACCTCCAAGGGCGACATCTGGATCGTTTCCTCTTTCACACTATGTGATCTCGTAGAGTGACTTTCCGGTATTCGGATTTAACGGATATCTGCATTAGACACAAAAGTATTTAATGGCGTTTGAACCAAGCACCCTCGGCGCTAAAATCTGATGCTCTACCTCTAAGCTACTTCGTGATATCATGTCATCTTTATTTACTTAAGGTAATCACTTCTTAAGGAAGCATTCCAAAATCCTTTGTTAAAGGGAAATCAAAGGTCATTTCTGGTAAATTCCTCTGTCATGTTAATAACCCAGCAAGATATGAGATTTCTGTGCGTTTAGATGCAATTAGCACAATTAGATGCAATTTGTAAAAGATATTCAGTAATTTTTAATATTACTTTTTCGAGGAAATTTATTTAGGGTTTACAGTTGTGTACCATAAGAGTATTATGTTTTATTCCATTGTGTTTTGCTTCATCTGAAAATAATGCCAAATGTATATATCTCCTCGAGTTTTCTCCAAACAGGGACGGGAGATAAAAATGTGTGAGTAATATGTTAAAAAAAACGTAAATTTGAACAAAATAGTGAAAAATTTCCTTTTACTAATTTCAGTAATTTTATAAAGAATGGTAAAAAGTTTAACCAATCAAACTGAAAGTCTTGGTTTACCGTTTGAGGCACGCTCATAAACCCGCAACCTACAGATTAGGATCAATTCTGAACGGTTACACTCACCCATGCTTCAGATACCCATACGCGTAGAGGAAATCCTCGAGGTTTTGACTGTGAGATCTATGTTCTTTATGAAAAGAATATTTACATTTACATAGTAAGAGTATGAAAGTCATTTTGCCTGAAAAGACTGAAAAGGCGAAATAAATTTACTGAAATATCATAAAAGTAGTCAGGTTTATAATATTTAATATATAAAATAGATGAATATGTTAAATGTTACACTGCGTGAAATACACCACCACCATTTTTCATATCATGCGTTCATGATGCAGTCGTTTCTTTTTGAAACGTTTTATGATAAAACATCATTAAAAGTTTAATGTTTCCATATAATTTAAGGATTACATCTTTTATATTCAAGATTTTATATCATCGAATTTTTTTTTATGTCTTATTTCTTACATGTTGTTTGTACTCATTATGGAAACGCTAATCGGTTAGTTGAGAACATTACGGTCACTGTTTGAGGCACGCTCATAAACCCGCAACCTACAGATTAGGATCAATTCTGAACGGTTGCACTCACCCATGCTTCAGATACCCATACGCGTAGAGGAAATCCTCGAGTTTTTGACTGTGAGGTTCAAACCTTTAGGATTTCCCCGTCGTGTGTGGGGAAGCCTTGGGACAGGTGGCGGACTGTACAGTCCCCGAAATCCCGATTAGAAACTACACTGCTGGCCACTGTAAATGCAACACCCTGAAGGAAACACGCAAATAACATAAAATTTACAACATGCATTAGCGGAGGTGAAATATGCAAATGATTAGAATTTCAGCGTAGACGCACATCACTCGCGCCTGTGGCGCCACTTCAAAGCGCTATTTAAGGCTTGGAGATTTCGACGATTTCAAGTTCGGCAATTGTGTTTTTCTTGTGGTTTTTTCAAAAAAACGATCAATTATGCCTCGTCGAAAACAGCGATCATCTTTTGATCAAGTATCCGAGTTCGACAGAGGAAGGATAGTGGCCTACCGAGATTGTGGATTATCTTTCAGGGAAATCGGTAGACGTGTTGGACGAAACCAAACAACTGTACTGCGGATATGTGATCGTTGGATGCAGGAGGGTACGACGGACCGGCGTGTTCGATCGCATCCACCTCAGCGCACCACTTCACGTGATGACAGGCAAATTGTGCGCATGGCAGTGACGGATCCCTCAGTCACATCACGAACCATAGCACAGCACATGCAGTCTGTAACGCATCATCCAGTGTCTGCGAGTACCATTCGACGCCGTTTACAGCAGAGTGGCCTGTCCGCAAGACGTCCATTGCTTTGTCTACCCTTGACGCAGAACCACAGACGTCTCCGCCGCCAATGGTGCGATGACAGAAGGATGTGGACGGCAGAATGGAATGAAATTGTCTTTACTGACGAGTCACGCTTCTGTCTGCTACACCACGATGCTCGCATTCGAGTCTGGAGATATGTGAAGAGAGGATGCTGAACAGCTGCGTTATGCACCGCCACACTGGTCCTGCACCGGGTATTATGGTATGGGGCGGTATTGGATATCACTCTCGCACACCTCTAGTACGCATTGCCGGTACTTTAAACAACCAGCGCTACATCTCCGAGGTGTTGGAGCCAGTTGTCCTTCCTTACCTTCAGGGCTTGCCCACAGCCATATCTCAACAGGATAATGCGCGACCACACGTGGCACGCATTGTCCAACGGTTCTTCGTCAATCGCCAGATTGAATTGCTTCCCTGGCCGCCTCGCTCTCCGGATCTTTCACCGATAGAAAGCATGTGGTCCATGGTTGCTCTAAGATTGACCCAGATTCCATCCCCAGCTGCCGCAGCAGATCAACTTTGGCAACGTGTAGAAGTTGCTTGGTCTTCTGTACCCCAAGAACTCATCCAATGTCTCTTTGAATCAATGCCGAGGCGTGTGGCAGGGGGTGATCTCCAACAATGGCGGCTACTCTGGCTACTGATTTTGGCAGGAACCACACTTCACAGAAGTCTATAAATTTAATCATTTGATACTTGGTCAACATGTTATCTACAAAATAAATTTTGTTGTGATATCTCTTGTCTTTCTTGGTGTTGCAATTTGGGTGGCCAGCAGTGTATTTTACATGTGTGCAGGTGTGGTGTACGGTTGCACACGAGGAATCAGTTGAGGAAATCATCAAGGAAATCCTGCAGACTCTTCCCTTGAGGATTTCCTGCACGTGTATAGCCACCTAATCGGGTACAGTAAACCAGCACCTAGCCAACTGGTCATCGTCTGGCCTTAGTATTAATGTGTATTAGTAGTATTAATATTATTAATGTTTTTTATCTAGAACGGTACTTTAGATAGCAAAATGCTGTGTGTTATGAACCCTCGTAAATTCAAAGGTAGTTATAGTAGTTTATATTTACCGTTGTAATTAAATAATGAAAAATAGTTCACTTTAGAAAATATTGAACATCACAATTTAAGCAACACAAGAAATTCAAATTGAATAAGAAGGATTCACAAAGGTATCGATTTATGTAGCATAGCAATTCATTTATAAACCAGAAGTATATATTAAATGGAAATAATTAAATCTAAATTGACGTTCGGATTATACGGCATCTATTACTGTCAACAGTATGATTGATTTCTGTGGAAACTCTCATTTGTCATGGCCGTTATGAATTAAGTAAGTGCCTAAGATAACTCATAGATTCATGAATTTTAGGGTCACACATGACACTTAATGTTAACACTTTGATATCACCATTTAATGCTTTAACTAACTATAGTAAAATTTTCATTGAATTTAAAGACGATTTGTCAATTAAAATATCTTATTAAAAGGAATATTTGAATCATTTAAAAAAAAGCATATAATTTTTCATCAACTACCGAGAACAAAAAATAACATCTGGAGATTTCTTAAAAACTGAAAATAAACAAAAGAGGGACGAATACAAAGTATTCTCTTAATTGTCAGAAATGAGCAGATATTTATATATATATAAAAGAGCTTGTCTGTTTGTTTGTCCGCTATAGAATCATAGACTGTTTCACCCACAGGGACCAAACTCGGCACAGTTAATGTTTAGGACCCGAGAAACTTAAATCAGCAAAAACGAAGTTTGGGGCTCAATTAGTTTTTTAAAATTAATTTTTTAATGATTTTTTGTGCCCGTAAGAGGTGCGAGACCCCCTGTGGATGCAGACGTTCAGTGAAATCCGAACCTATCACTCTTCCCCCGCACGGGAGAAGTGGGGTGCGCGGGGGTTGAGAGCTTCATGGTAATAAATTTTTGCCGTGCCTAACTGACTGACTAACTGACAGATAACGCACAGTCCAAACCGTTGGACATAAAGAGCTGAAATTTTGCATGGTGATTCTTCTACAGTGGAGTTTATACTGGAGGGGTGAACTGAGAAAGATTTTTGAAAAATTCTTCTTGATTTTTTTAAATTAAATTTTTAAGCTATTTTTCTAATTTTTTAAAGTTTGCATTTAAAATGATAACCCGAGGGTTATAAAATTTATATCACGAGAAAGATCATAAAAATTCCTTTAAAACGAAATCTTTTTCGAAACGTTACCTCCCTTTTTTGATTTTTGGGGAATTTTTAAAGATTAATTTTTAGAATTTAATTTATGAGATGTTGATCACGTGGTTTCTTTTCTTTTTGTGATACTTTAAATTAATTTTGCGTTACGTGCATAACAACGAAATAAATTGACAAAAAAATATTAAATTATGGTAAAAGATAAAATTTAACCACTAGACTAACTGAGATGGGAGTTTTTTAAGAATGCAGTTCAAATTAGTATGTTTTAACACAACTTTCCCGGCTCTGCTTTTTGTCCTTTGTTATTTGTAGTTTTTCTCATCGCTTGAACCGATTTACAATTTGCTTTTTCTACGGTTTTTGGCCTTAGGAAACTTAAAAGCCGATACGGTTTTTGGCCTGTCGACAATAAAAAACCGAATCACCAAAGTAAGGAAAATAGGCTTCATGTGAAATCGCGCCTTACTTTGAATAAATAAAAGGGGCATATTTCACTTTACCTCTTGGGTGATGTGGAAAAAAGTGCGTCTCTTGGGTGATGTGGAACAAACTGAGCTTTTAAGGGAAAAATAAATAATAAAGGCAAATGTAAATTATGAAACTTATTTCTAATTAAACAGTGGATCAAACAAATCTAATTAAACAGTAAACTTATTCAATCCAAACGTGCGAATCACGCAACACTGTGTTATTAATTCTCAATAAAATCAGACTTATAATCAGACGAAGGTCCGCAGACTCAAAGTTTCTTTCTTTCTTATTGTTTGTATATCATTTCAGTAGAAACGCGCTAAGCGCATTCTGTCTGGCGAGATGAACATGAAGAGCGGGGATTGCAGCCCAGTATTCTTTTGATGGAATGCATCAAAATTTTTATATCTATATATCTACCCGGGCATCACCGGGCAATAATGCTAGTATATATATATATATATATATATATATATATATATATATATATATATATATATATGTGTGTGTGTGTGTGTGTGTGTGTGTGTGTGTGTGTGTGTGTAGGAAATTTATCCCCATGGTTCAAATATCACAAATGTTTCAGTTAAAATATAATAATGCGTATTCACACCCAACGTTTAATCACACAAAACAGATTATTACAGTTTTAAAAAAATGTCTGTGTCGGTCTGACACGACAATAATGCTCATTTAGTCAGAGCCCCAAAGAAAAAAGCCTGCAATCTTCATTTTGTCAACATCAAAATATTGCATAACCTTTTAATCCAGCCAAAAAATAAAGATAATATGCATTCCAAAGAAACGGTTGAGTTGTAACTCATTTGCTCCAGTGGCACGTTATCCGTAACTCGTGCGGCGGCGCGTGTCTTGTGACTCTAAAATATCCGTGTTGCCACAAGAATTCTCACATATATATATTTATAATAAATACGACGATCAATATATACAGTTGATGTAAAAAACAAAAAATATATATTTATAAAAAAATCTTAAGGGATATTTTTATAGACAAAATAATGTTGAAGAAAACATTCGAATTAAATATAATAGCACATACTAAAGAATATAGTATAGTTAATATAGTACAGTTTGGAGAAAATATCTTTTACTGTATTTTAATATTATTTTGGAAATTGTCCAATTGTCTGCCGCATTAGCAAGAAGAACAAATTTCTTTTGTCTATTTCGTTGTTATGCCCGTGACGATAAATTTATTTAAAGTACCAGAAAAAGAAATCACGTGATAATCATTTAATAAATTAAATTAAAATAATTAATCTTTCAAAATTCCCCAAAAATAAAAAAATGAAAGTACAGATTCGAAAAAGATTTCATTTTAAAGGAATTTTTATCATCTTTCTTGTGATATAAATTTTATAACCCTCAAATTATTATTTTAAATACAAACTTAAAATGTTACTAAAACAAATTCAAAATATAATTTTAAAAAGTCCAAGAATTTTCCAAAAATCTTTCTTAGTGCACCCCTACATTATAAGAAGAATCGCCATGCAAAGTTTCAGCCCTTTATGTACAGCAGTTTGGTCTGTGCGTTGTATGTCAGTCAGTCAATCAGTCAGTCAGTCAGTCAGTCAGTCTGTTACGGAACTGTTTTTATGTATAATTATATGCAGTACGGTGGAGTGACAAAAAATGAATTTTTGATTTTCGGAAACGGGTACCTTTCAATGACTGTGTATGAGGCGTAGGAACAATTCTGTAAAATATTTCATTTTTACTACGTCATCTTGAGTCTGCACATTTGACTTAAATTTTTGAAAGTTTTGAATTTTTTTAGATTTTTCAAATTTTTTTAAAGTATTGGAAATGAAAAAATTGATGCGGGTGGTTATTAAATGACAGAACAAGGCCTGAAATATACAAATAATTTTTTTAAACCATTTTAGATTATGGTTTCAGTCTGCGCATTACGCCCAAAGTTCATCAAATTTCCCGAAATTTCTGATATTTACAACATTTTTCTAACTCAATATTTCCTCTCAATATTCACTTAAAGTGTCTTCAAAACTTTTTCTTATTCCCTTTGTTATTACCTCGCATTGTGCAACTCTTCGCTACCTCATGTGGAACTACCCAGGATTCACCACCAGGAGGTGGTTGCACTTCGAGTCCCACCCGTGCCCCCCCTTCCACCCAACCAATGAGAGTACACATTTACATTTCTTAGATAAGTCTTTAACAGTTAAATTGTTTCTTTGTGTCGTAGATTGGCCGGATATTTCTATCAAACATCCTCGTTTTTTACTAAGTTTTCTCTTTTCTTGTGATCACAGACCAATTTTGAAGAGGCAGTGACCTCTTTGACAGCTCTTTCGACCACTTGAATGTGTGATGGAAGCTCAAAAAGCGTGCATTCAGAAATCATATTTAAATTCTCAGCTTCCAGTAATCTTTGTAAATCCTGTGTTGTCAAATGAGAAATAAGAGGTGGCTCTGTAACTTCCACTTCATGCCAAGAAATCATATCGATGTATTCTGATGCTCCAAAATCTATTTTTGTGATCTGAAACATTCTCACTTGTTTGCTGGTCTGTTTTCTAGATCGAGCGTTGATAATACGTCTTAAAGACAGTTTCTTTATATGCTCTCTCTTATCAACCAACATGGATAACAGCATGTTTTCAGGGTGAGCAAAGTATGCATTGTTTTGAATGGATTCGAATACAATTTTCTGATTTTCCCCAGAGAGATAAGTGCAACTCTTTATTGTCTCCCACAAGTTTGTAGCTCCATTAGTAACTTTTGAATTGCACTTGATCCTGAACCAGCCAGGAGCATACACTTTTACAATGAAAGTTGCCAGCTCTTTTAAAGTTTGAGTTGGAGTAGTAATAGCTACATACAGTCTTAAGATTCTGTTTGCTGTAGTCAACCATCTGGCGTGGGAAAGCTTTCCTGGACTTCTGTTTTCAAATTCTTGGGATATTTTCCCAGTCGAAACTGCCTTTACATATCATAAAGATACTGTTGGTCAGTACACAAATCATGATCGATCTGATCAGTGACAAACTCTATGGGCTCAAACTGAACTGATTTCAAAGTATGACATGTTGTTAAGCTTCAACCAATAGACCCAACGAATCCTTTCGGTCCACCAGTAGGTCCATCTAGATTTTACAATAAATGCCGCGAAGTTCATTCGAATGCAATTGGCAAATGACCCACTGCACAGGTCTACCAAGTTTTTCTTCCAGTTTCCTAATTACACATTTGAATTTTCCTGTGTTTGTAGTGCATCCTTCACAACCAATGCAAACAATTTCCGACATTGTAAGGTTGTTTTCCAAAAAGTACTCTAATATAGAATTTGCAATGTCAATGGCTTTCCCAGACAACGGAACTGTGTAGTCAATGAATCGCGATTTAGGCTCCTGCGTTAGTGAAATGCGATTTTCTTTAACAGATGTTGTGTGCATTTTGCCATCTTCTGTATTGTTTAAACGAAGGGTGTCATCAAGTCTTCCATCAATGTAAAGGGCTTGTACAGAGGCTGTTCGCACATTTTTTAGACGATTTTGGTAAGCGTAGCAAAAAATCGTTTGCTGCAAAAGAAATAATTTCAATTGTACTATGTTAGCTAGGGTTACTAAGTCAAAATTATCGTCTACGGCTTGAAAGTTTTGTTTTTATTGAAAATGGCGATTTAACAAAGCAGTGGTTTGAAGGCTACATTTATGCTCTTTCCGAAGAGAAATATGCATACTCCGTTATCCAAAAACGATGTGAGTGTGATGGTTTTGTGATATCTAAAGCGTCGATCCTAGTCAAATCTCCCTAGTCAAAGGACAGTTGCAAAATCATTAAAATACTTGGTGTCCACTGTAAACAAAATGATAAACGTTGATTTAAATCTTAAGAAAGCGAAAAAACGCAATGTGCATCGTCTTCTTCCAAATCATATCGCTCAACACAGGACACGCTGCAGAATTCTATATGAGAAGCACTTATCCAAAGAAAAATGGAAAACAATTGTCACAGTAGATGAATCATGCGTGTATTTAAATGATTGCAACAAAAAAAAAGCCATTTATTATCATAAAAGGGGAGAAAAAAATTTAAGTACATGGTTCAAAGAATCGAAAGAAAGTTTTTCTAAGGGATTCATGATTGTTGCTGGTTTTTCTTATAATGGCAAGTTAAAAATAAAGATAGTGGAAAAAAATGTCAAGATTAACTCCAAATACTATCAGGAACATATTTTATCGCCAATTTTTCTGAATGAAATACTATCGCTTTACCCACAAAGCCATCAATCTGTGAGACTCCATCAGGACAAAGCTAGCAGTCACATCAAAATCCACTGTAAATTTCCTAAAAGAAATGGAACAAAAAACTGGTATCAAGGCCATACCCTTCACTGATATCCCTACTAAATTCTCGATGTATTACCTATGGATTTTTGTGCTTTCAGACTTTTAAAATCTGCATTATCCAAACGTCGTCCCAAAACCCTTACAGGACTATGGAAAGCTGTTCAGGAGGAATGGGATAGAATACCTCTTCTGACTCTTCAAAAGGCATTATTATCCTGGAAATTGCGGTGTCGAAAGATAGCTCAGAATAAGGGATGTCAAATAGAACATTTAAAACACAAGAATTTTATGTAATTTAGTTTTGTGAATACAATATACACCGTCTAAAATATCTGTGAACAGCCTCTGTATATTACAGGACTTCACGCTTATCTCCTTGTTGATGACTCCATGTAGGGCTTTCATTCGCTCTCCTCTTACTTTACTCCTGTCAATAACCAACTCATTTGTAACATTTTCTAAAGAACTAGCCGACGTAACATCGTGTAAAAGAGCAGAGGCTAAAGCTGCTGCTGCACGATTATGTACGCTATACCTGTCACATACTCGGAAAAACGATGGTATTGTCAGCTTTGTTTGGTTATTTTCCGTTGTAGCTGAGGAAGGGCCGGGAACTGGTTCTTCTAAAACAACACCGAAATCTTCTGAAATGGAACCTACATCTTGAGAGGGATCGCTCAATTTCAAGAAGTTATTTTTGTCGCCATAGAAGCTAGTGTCATGTACCTCACGACGTTTCTTACACAATCTTTCTTCTTCTAACATCTTTCTTGCGTTTTTTTGTGTATTTGCTAATGTCAATTTAATATCAACACGTCCTATAGGCATTTTTCGAACAGTTCTTTGATCAGTCAAAAATTCACACTTGAGAATCGGAACCTTTTTATCACGATTACATTTACAAAGTTGAAAATCTTTATCTTTACACGCACTGACATCAAACAATCCCTCACTTCGATTGTTAAAGTCTGCTAGTTTTTTTTTCGAAACTGCCCTTGCCTTTGTCACGTTTGTGAGATTTGTTGAGTGATTGACGTAAAACAACTTCTTTTTTTATTAAATCACTTATAGTTTTAGAGGTAACACATGGAATCGAAGCTTTGTTACATATGAAAATCACTTTGTCTACAACAAACTTGGACACTTGTAAAAAACTAGGATTTTTGCCATTTTTTTTCTTTTTCAGATTCTCAAACATAATTGTAGTACTTTAAAACATCTAGACGGGTAGGAAGTACAGACTCACCCATTTCCTGCCCACTACCTATGATAGGAGGAGATAAATTCTCGCCACGAGTTCTGGGGCTCGCCATAACCGAGTCTTGGTTGTCACAGATAACTCTAATTCAAACTTTGCATTAAAAAATTAAAACTTACATGAATCAAGGACTGAATATATTGCATTACCTGCCACTCTCACTGCCAAAGCACGACTATCGACTAATGAGGTCAGGAAGGGGAGGGGGACGTCTCACGTGGTCACCTTGTCTGCACCGTCAAGGTCAACGCTAACTCAAGGTCAACGCTCGAACGGGCCACGGAGCCCGTGAATTATCATAAACGTTGACACATGCCTTTTATTTATTTGCCTCGCATTGTGCATTGCATAGTGCGAGGTAATAATAACAAAAGGAATAAGAAAAAGTTTTGACGACACTTTAAGTAAATATTGAGAGGAAATATCGAGTTATAAAAATGTTGAAAATATCGGAAATGTCGGGAAATTTGATGAACTTTGGTTGTAATGCGCAGACTGAAACCATAACCTAAATTGGTTTTAAAAAATTATTTGTACATTTCAGGCCTTGTTCTGCCATTTAATAACCACCCGCATCATTTTTTCATTTCCAATACTTTTAAAAAAAATTTGAAAAATCTAAAAATATTCAAAAATTTCAAACATTTAAGTCAAATGTGCAGACTCAAGATGACGTAGTAAAAATGAAATATTTTACAGAATTGTTACTAAGCCTCATACACAGTCATTGAAAGGTACCCGTTTCCGAAAATCAAAAATTCATGTTTTTCACTCCACGCTAATATACAGCGGTGCCTTGACTTACGAGTTTAATCCGTTATGTGACGGAGATCCAACTCGAATTACTCGTAAGTCAAATTAATTTCCCCATTGAAATTAATTGAAATGCCATTAATCCGTTCCGGCCCCACCCAAAATACTTCAATTTTTTGTTACATGTTTTTAAATAAGAAAAATGTATTTATAAACAACACAACAATAAACTGGTTTTATTAAGTATAATGTGCAGCATTTACAGTGGATATCACACGACTTGATGATGCTAACAGAGGTAGAGGAGAAAGATGAAATGAAGAATTGAATCTTTTTCGCTGATTTTTGCCATTTTCGCCACGATTTCTTCACTTTCGACTGCAGTGATTTTCGATAAAAAATTGTCCAATGACGTCAGTATTATCCCCCTTTCAGTACATTTTTGAAATGAGAGAATGGATGCTCTTCGGTTTCGGAAGGTGACTGAAGTGTGGGCAGATCAAGCTGCCCTGTGTGATAATTATTGAGACAATCTCTAGATTTAAGACTGGAAAATAGTCTTATAATTATATGTATATAATTGTATAATAATTGTGCATAAATGTTGTTAATATTATATGTTTCTCGTGTGCTCATTTGATGAGAACGTTACATAGCGTTCGCAGCGCAAACTAGTGTAGGGTATCTGAAGTTGGCTCGTAACCCGAATTTTAGCTCGCAACTCAAGGCAAAAATATTGGGCGAGAAACTGCTCGTATCTCAAAAAACTCGTAAGTTGAAACACTCGTAAGTCGAAGTATTACTGTATATATATATATATATATATATATATATATATATATATATATATATATATATAATATATATATACCGGGTGTGTCATAAATTCGTGCAAAGTTAAGAAATTCATAATAAAAGAAGTAATGTTCGGAAAATTTTTCTGTTTGCGCAGATAAGAACAGAGGGACATTGGATTTTTTTCCATGTAAAAAAAAAAAAAAAAAGTTTCCAAAAGTAACCGAAAGAGGGCGTTTACACGTCATACTGAGACGTTTTATGCACATCAGGAAAACTCAAACAGAAAATCAAATCGATCACAATAACATGAGGCTGTGCATTTATTTTACAGTAACAGACGTTCAACATTACTATCAGCACAAGGTAATAGGAAAGTGAGGCGCGTCACTAAGCCCATTACAGCGGATTCTAGCATCGATGGCAGCGACTGTCTGTCGAATGACATCTTTCAGTTCCACCAAAGTTGTTGTGGAGCCCCGGTACACATGAGACTTAAGGGGATGGTGGACCTTTCAAAACGATTTTTGAAATTTTTACCACAGAGATATGAAATATTGTATATATATTCATTAAAGTATAACAATATTAAACACCTTATAAAATTTTATAAATATTTTTAAAAGAATATTTTATAATTAAAAAATTTAAATTAAATTACCCTTCTTTAAAATGCTCCTTGCGACTCAATTTTAAACTTTTCCCCTTAATTTTGCATTGATATTGCTTATAAATACTTTCTGAACAAAGTTATGTATTTTTTTGTACTTTCGTTGAATAGTTAATTTTTAGAAAATATTTTTATGCTTGTACTCCGAATTTTCGCGAAATTTTTGTACTTTTCTACACTAAAGTTAAACTTTTATAACCTAAATGACCTCGAATCCTAAAATGGATACATAACTTTATTTTCATGTATTACAGGAATCGTTATTATAAATTCCATAAAATTTCGTCAAAAATTATGACGCGAGGAGCATTTTAAAGACTTGCAAATCTGGAAATTTCTTATTTTGAGAAAAAGTCATTTAAAAGATAATT
Organism: Dolomedes plantarius; assembly: GCA_907164885.2. Taxonomy (NCBI): domain Eukaryota; kingdom Metazoa; phylum Arthropoda; class Arachnida; order Araneae; family Dolomedidae; genus Dolomedes; species Dolomedes plantarius. Next base: position 96,894,089 of record OU015492.1, on the reverse strand, counting down.
TTTTATCTACCTTTAATACTAACTCCTCTAAAGCCACCAATTTTTCATTTTTCTTTTCACTACACATTTTAAATGCATTTCATTCCAATATTTACATGTTTTTAAAATATTAATACACCCTCAAAAAAAATTCCAATTTTTGCTCGATTTTTGGTAATTTGTATACCAAATATCGAGCAATTTTAGTTGAGGGGATACCTTAAAGTATCCCCTCAACTAAAATTTTCCCTGTGTCAAGTCTGGTGATCGTGAGGGCCAATGAACGTGACTTTAACCGTGACTTATAGAACTTGATCTCCAGTGAAAGATTCCAACAGGAACATCTTGATATCACGTGAAATGTGGGGCGGGGCACCATCCTGCATGAAGGTGACAACAGATAACGCATGTCTTTCTTGCAATGCAGGCTTAACGTAGTCACGCAAAAGTGCCCTCTTTCGGCTATTTTTGGAAACTTTCTCTTTACGTGGAAAAAAAAATCCAAAGTCCCTCTGATCCTATTCGCGCAAACAAAATTTTTTCCGAGCATTATATCATTTATTACGAATTTTTGAACTTTGTACGAATTTATGACGCACCCAGTATATAAATATCTGTGGGGGGGGGTGGAGAGAGAGAGAGAGAGAGAGAGATGATTGCTTAAAGGATTTCCTTGGAGGCAAAATTGTTAAACGTCTATAAACTTTTATATGGTACGAACAATATTTTATGACATTCTCTTACATTAAATACGAAACAACAGAGAAATCTCAGGATATTTAATTCTTTTTACTTCATTTTATCTGTCTGTTAATTCACACTTTGACCTTAAAAAGGAGAAAAGTCACATTCTTAAGGATACGAAATCAAGAAGCAATTTGCAATTTCACATGTTTTACACTGTAAATTTTTAAATTTTTGTTAGTAATTTAATTTATTCAATAATTTTTGTGAGTCAATTCATTTATTAGTCTAACGATGGAAGACGCGCCATCATTAGACTAATAAATGAATTCATCAAAAATAGTTCAATCATAAATTTGCTTTTATCTCTACTCTTTATAAAAATATGTATTCATAAGTGATATGTAAATTTTCTAGAGAGGAACGGAACAAACGGCATTGTACGAGAGTTCATTTTTAAAGAGAAATCAACTACTGAGAAATTTGATTATAATTGTAGGAAACAAAATTCACTATAATTCTCATAAACGCATTTTTTCATATTATTTAGTTCCATATTGTCTGTTAGTTTTGGCCTCTATTTTGTTCTCTTAAGGATATGTAAGCTGTATCTGGTGTTATAAGATTTCAATACGCAATAATCAAATACGCAGAAAAGTCGTTTCTTTCTTAACTTCATACTCAATCAGGCTCCAAAATTCACAAAGCGAATCATTATGGGCGGTGCCAATTGCAAATCTATGCACCTCACGCTGTAGGAGTGTATATTCACAGACAGGCGCATACTATTTTATGCAACGGAGGAAAAAAATGTTTTATTGTAATTAAACTAGAAATTCGTTGCAATAAATGTACTTACTCATACTTCCTCGAATATAATTATTTCTAATTGCACACTTTTGCCCGTTGAAGAAAACGTTTGTTTACTTACAACTAACAGATGCGTGAAAATAGGTTATCCTGAGAATAATATTTATAGATACACACGAAATAAAAGATTTCATAAGATGAATATTTGATAAACTGCATTAATTTTTTTCTCGAAATGGATAAAAGTGTTATGCATTTGTCTTAGCTAAACGAAATTTATTATGATAGAATTACCTTGATCATCAGTCACCTTCAGACTCTCTAGAAAGAATACATGAAAAGACACTATGCAAACCAATTTATTACGTCTCACTATCGAAAGTAAAGTACAGAATAATGAAGTAAGGGTTAAAAGAACTACTGATATTGTTACTTGAGGCTAAATAGCCTCTAATCTTTCTTTTTTACTTAAATAAATTACATGAGTACCAAAAATTTATATCGCCTACCATTAATCATCTCTTTTATCGAGTTCACACCTCATTTAAATTTTAAGAACTTAACTTCACAGGGGTAAAGAAAAATAACACGTTATCACGATATACCTCTTTTGTAATCTTCGACTTCGTTTAAAAAAATTTTACTTTCAGTTATTTCTTTAATGTTTTTAGAGCATTTTAGAAGAAAACTGCCAGGGATAGCATAGATAGCTATATCATAGAAATAATACAAAAAAATATATATCAGAGGCCAAAGTTTGCTTAGTAATTTCCGAGGTAATTCAACAGCAGAATGAAGTGCGCTCCAGAATTGAATAGCTAAATCTTGCGCGGGCTGCGTAAACTTTTTACTTCCTCTGAAAGGGGTGATGGATAAGAAGATTAATGGAGAGAGCACGTGACGTAGAAAGGAGAGATTTATCCTCTTCCTAAAAGTACCCCTTCGTCTCAATAGCAGGAGATCGGGAAAAATATCGACTAAATTTCAATTTCGACAAAAATTGATTCTTACGTGGCGACTGGATAAGTAACTGAAAGCTAAGTAAATTTTCATTATTTGGTTCAGTTATGGGCAAAATGGAAAAATGTATCTTGTGGATGTCCTCTGAAATTTCAGGCATAAGTTTTCAGGGAGATATGAGAGGAAACAAACCGTAATAAATATCATTTTAAATAGAAATAATAAACTTAGCATTTCTACTCTTTTAAATATTTGTGATATATTAATGAATGCGTCAGTATCTTCTGATCAGTAGAAATAAAGTTAGGGGCTTAATCCTAACAATCTCCATTGTTACCGCCACTGTCCTCTACCGCTTTTTGCGCCGAAGTCTTCAACGATCCTTAGCTTGGTGCTATCTATACTTATATATAAAGAGAGAGCGATTTTTGTACGCGGAGGGAAATCTTCAGAACCACTGTACCTATTTAAAAAATTCTTTCACTGTTTGAAAGGTACAGTATTCCAGATGGACATAGGCTATATATTATGTATATCTGATCAGTAGAAATAAAGTTAGGGGCTTAATCCTAACAATTTCCATTGTTACCGCTACTGTCCTCTACCGCTTTTTGCGCCGAAGTCTTCAACGATCCTTAGCGTGGTGCTATCTATACTTATATATAAAGAGAGAGTGATTTTGTACGTGGAGGGTAATCTTCAGAACCACTGTACCTATTTGAAAAATTCGTTCACTGTTTGAAAGGTACATTATTCCAGATGGACATAGGCTATATATTATGTATATCTGATCAGTTGAAATAAATTTATTGGCTTAATCCTAACAATCTCCATTGTTTCCGCTACTGTCTTCTACCACGTTTTGTTCCGAAGATTTCAACGGTCCTTATCATGGTGCTATCGCGGTGGGCTTCTGTTCTGACGCTAGCGGTTCGAACCTAGCCGTTCTCCGGCACGACTTTTTTTTTTAAAAATTTATTTTAATTATTAACTAACATAAAATTAATTTAAGGTATTGTTTAGGTTATTATTAAGGTAAAATACGATTTACAATTTATTGGCTATCAACTGGAAATTTATTGGTATAATATTTTGTTCAACCCGGACAATGTCGGGACGGGCCGCTAGTAGTATCATATTTTGGCATCATTAAGTGGTTGCTATATAAAACTTATATTGCAACTTATACACACACACACACACACACACACACACATATATATATATATATATATATATATATATATATATATATATATATATATATATATATATATATATATATATATATATATATATATATATATATATATATATATATATATCAGGCGTTGGCAACCTATGGAACGCGTGCCAGGCTTGGCACGCGATGGAGTTCTTAATGGCACTCTACACTACTTTACATTGGAAATAAATTCAGCATTTTCATTTACGTACACTAGCAGTAAAAGTATAGTCACACAGACTCCTGTCGTAAATTGAGTGGGTCCATTCCAAGTATGTTCTGTTCGGCACATCGGTATACGAATGCAATGACATAATACTAATTTGACGTTGTGATAATTTGTAATATAGCTTATAGTAATTCTCATATTGTAATATGACATGTAACAAACTTCAGTTGTTTACTTCAGTTAAGTTTTTTGTGAAAACTTGTATTTTATTGGTGTGATTTTTGTTAAAATTCATGCATATTTCATCAAATGGAGAATAAGAAACAAAAACTTGATGTTCGCGGTTTTTAAGACTCTTGGACGAATGAATATGGATTTATACGATAAAAGGATCGTGCTGTATGTGTGATATGTCGGGAAAGCGTCGTATGCTGCACGTCAAGTGTACAAAGACATTTCCAAACCAAACATCAGTCCACATTTAATAACAACGATGAGAAATGTGAAACTATAAAGGGAGCTGTTTCATGTTATAAGAAACAAGTAACTTTTTTTGTGGAATAACTGGAACGAATCCTAAAGCGACAGAATGCAGCTTCTCAATTGTTCATTGCATAGCTGCCAATGGCAAGCCCTTTACAGATGGGGAATATGTAAAGGAAATCTTTATAAAAAGTGCTGAAAAGTTGTTCAGCGATTTACCTAACAAACAAACAATATTATCCTTAATTCTAGAAATTTCGGCTTCTACGCGAACAATCTATATATATAAAACGCGTATGTATGCGGCACAAAAATCGACGATATTTCTGCCATTACCATATGTAAACATTAGCGGGGCGTCCGCAATTTTCAACCGCGTGTCAACATGGATTTACACACTGAAATCAGGAATGTTCGAAAGCGAGCTGCACGAGCAAGTGAAAATTGGGAACAGTCTCAAGAATGAAAGCAAAGAAATAATTCATTAAGAGAGAGAGAAAGACGGGAAACAGAGAGCATAAATAATCGCGAGGTTAGGCGTCACCGGCATAGCAATAAACAACCATTAATATTTATTTTTCTACACTTTTTTCAGTACTTGCTAATTTTTTACTCCATTTTATAAGTGAAGAAATTTTCTCAACAATTTATTATTTGATATGATTAAGTGTAGATATCTGAATTGTGAACAGCAATACATACAGAGAGTAATGTAATCAACACTATATTTTAAAATTTTCCCCAACAATTTCTAATTTGTTGTAATGATAAAGTGTAGATATCTTAATTTTGAAAAATAGTACATACAAAGAGGGATGTAACTTTTAAAATCATTGATGTTGGGTTTCTAAGTTTTATCTTTAACTCTTTTCTGAGGTAATGGAAACTCACATTTTTTGATCACGATGTTATAGAATCAGTCTTATAGAGAATACTCCTTAGAACATATATTTGTGATGACAGGTAATGGTAACATTCCTTACATACGTTACTTTCAGTTGCGTTGTTTTGAAAAGAAAATATAAAACTAAAAGCGACGATACTGGTCGCGCAGCGGCTAGTTGAAAGAATAATAACTGCAATGGCAGAAAATGTAACAACAAAATAGAATTCTGGATTACAAGAAGCTGTTGCATTTAGCGTCGTTGTTAATGAAAGCACCTATATATGATGTTGCGCGGCTTGCAATAATTGCACAGCATTGTGATAAAGATGAAGTTTATGAAGAATTGTGCAGCTTGATTCCTCTGTCTGTGACAACTAAGGGGCAGGATATTCTTTCTTCATTCATAAACTATTTTGCCTGCAAAAACATTAATATAGAAAAAATATTTTGTGCAACTACTGATGGCGCACCTTCAATGGTTGGCAAGGATATAGGATTTGTCAAACTACTTGAAAATCATATTGGACATCATATCGAACATATTGAAATTCCATTGTATTATCCATCAGGAATGTTCAGTTGACAAAATTTCGTCACAGCGCTTAATTCCTGTAATGAACACTGTTGTTAAAATAGTTAATTTCATAGTGTCTCGTTCTTCATTGACACACAGGCAATTTAAAACTGTTTTAGAAGTAATGGAAAGTGAATATGTGGACCTCCCTTTATACAGCCATGTCCGTTGGCTGAGTCTAGGTAATGTCTTGAATAAGTTTGTGTCATATCTGGAACACATTCAAGTTTTTCTTAATGAGAAGGAACAACATTTCACCGAATTGAACGATAAAGAATGGTTATGCAAATTGATGTTTCTGACTGATATAACTAAACATCTCAATGAACTAAACTTAAGATTGCAAGGAAAGCGCTAAATTGTGCTCGAATTTTTTGAATCTTGGAAAGGATTTGATACAAAATTAAATATATTTTTATGTGATATTAATACTAATGCCTACAAATACTTCCCAAATGTTAAAGCGCTTGTAAATAAATCAACCATAGACAAAGATGAACTTAAAACCTACGTCGAAGCACTTAAAGAGGAATTTTCCAAAAGATGCAAAGACTTAGAAGCTCATATGCCTATGTTTACCTTCCTCATAAAACCAGATTTAATAATCCACTAATAATCCCGTTTGATCTTTCAATTTTTGAGTGGATGGAAGTTTATAATTTTGAAATGGAACTTATCTAACTAACATCATCAGAATTGTGGAAAGCAAAATTTATGGAATTACGAAACAAATCTGGAAGATGACTCTAAGGAAAAATCGACTGCTATATTAGATTGTTAGATGTCATTGCCGGAAAGATTTAATTGTTTAAAGAAGATTGCAAGTGCTCTGCTTTCCGCTTTTGGTTCGACATATCTCTGTGGAAAAATATTTTCTCACATGAAACATATTTTGAGTCCATAAAGAAGTTCTTTAACAACTGAACATTAAGAATCTTGTGTGAAATTAAAAATGTTAAATTATACCCATGATATTGAAATATTAAGTAAAACGGTGCAGGTACAAGGTTCACATTAAAAAATTTTAATTTGTGTTGGAATTTTCTGTTGTTTATTCTTTTAATAAATATGTTTAAAAGATAAATTTGTTATCACATTCTTCTCCTATAGAACTCCATTATATAATTTGATGGACATATATACACCTATACATACTATATATCTACTATTACATTTTGTTAACAAGAATTAAGGCAACACCCTGAATCATATGGTAGAGGGGCTTGGCACACCACAGCTAAAAGGTTGCCGACCCCTGATATATATATATATATATATATATATATATATATATATATATATATATATATACATATATATATATATGTGTGTGTGTGTGTGTGTGTGTGTGTGTGTGTGTGTGTGTGTGTATATGGACCGAATCTCCTAAGTCTGTTGCGAAACAGTCCATTGAACCCACATTAAATAAATCTATGCTCATTTTGGAGAGTTGGTCAGCGAAAAACAATATGAAAGTTAATTTAGACAAGACTTTTGTGCAATCTTTTTCTCTTACCCATCAACCCTTCCATCCACAGATATTTTATAAAGACCATATTATCCCGATGTGAGAAAAGTTTAAATATCTGGGTGTAACCTTCGGCAGAAAACTCTCGAGGAACTCACATATTGAGGACGTCACTAGTCGGGCGTCGATGAGACTGTCCCTCTTGAAGATCCTGGCGGGTTCGAAATGGGGTTGCTCTAGATCTACCTTAAATCAAAACTGTAATGCTTATGTTCTGCCTATCCTGACCTACTGATGTGAACCGCTAGTTTCTGCTTCTGAGAAAGTAATTGATTCTCTTGAAAAACTTCAAAATCAGGCCTTGCGTCTTATTAATGACGCGGTGAAACCCACCCCAATTGACTATTTGTTGTCGTGTTCAAATAAAAGGCCTCTGAGTACAATTATTAAGGAACGTGCCCTGTTGTTTTGGGAGATAATAGTAAGAACTCCCGGTTGCATGTCCATGTGGGATCATAGACCGAGCGTAATTTAAAGACCCAGAGAGGCTTTGTACAGAGGGTTACCGCACTTATTTCTCACCTAAACATCGATTTTGGAGCTCAACAATATTTATTACCTCGTAACCCCATCGAAGCCAAGACCTTTTCTATCCATCTTGGCTTGAGCCAAAGTATGTTAAAAGCGGAGGACAGTGATAAAATCCTAAGATCAGTGGCATACGAAACTATAAATACCCTCTACACCATTTCACATTGGATCAGGTTCTATACGGAGGGCTCTAGAACTAGTGATTGTGAAAACATTGGAGCCTGTGTTCATTGTGAGGTGTTCTCATTCTACTCTCCTGTTGGTACTCATGTGTCAGCTTTTGATAGTGAAATCTCAGCTATCCGTTTGGCTCTTTTCCAGCTTCAGAGCCGATTAGAGCGTTTCTCAAGAGTGGTGATTATCTCAGATTCAAGAGCAGTTCTTCAGGCTATTCACTCCCATGTTCCCTAAGTTTCTCTCGATCCAAAGATATTGATGACTGTGTTAACCTTCTGGAACGGTTGTCGAACCATAATAAAACAGTTGTCTTACAGTGGATCCCGCCCCACTGCAGAATCGAGGGGAACGAGGCTGCTAACATCCTAGCAAAAAAGGGGGCTTCAGTTTTAAAGCTAAACAGCCACGACTTGGCCTACCATTCCATCAAGACAATAGTAAAAAAAACCCTCAGGTGTTCCATCTCACAGGTTGTTGCTACTAGAAGCGATCACAAGCTCTGGTATGTCCATGTTCAGGATATCCCTGAGTGGCCTATAGGTAAATCTGTGGCAATGCTACGGCTTTTTACTGGCCATAATTGCCTTCGCAAGCACCTCCACAGAATTAAGGTGGCCCCCGACCCTCTTTGCCTCCTGTGTAATATCCAGGAAGAAATGGACATGCTTCACCTTGCTTCTTGCCCTGCTCTACCTCCCGTTTCTTTATGGAAGCGGTATTGGATTGCCAGACATAAGATGATGGATTAACTGATGTCATTTTTCTATCTTGTTCTTGTATTTTTCTCTTTATGATATCTGTTTTCCTGTAATACTTGCCATACTCTGTTTCCTGTAATACTTGCCATACTCTGTTTCTTGTAATACTTGCCATACTCTGTTTCCTGTAATACTTGCCAGTTTACATATTTCACGATGAGTAAAATTCCTTCATGTGTCATAAATATACACATTTCATACGGGGCATAAATAGTTAGCTTTCTTTGCCTCATGGAACAAAAATTACGGATAATCACTGCTGTCAAGGACATTATGTGTATAAAAATGTTTTTATATATTCTTAAACATACTATTTTTGCGTTATTATCTCTTAGTTTTTGTTTTACATCTTATTAAAATTAACAAAAAGTAGGCTTGAAAGAGCGTACATAACAAAATTTAAACCCTCAAGAAAGAAGAAAAAAAAGAAAAGTTGCTAACCCCTTTTAGCTAAATATCGGGAGTGTAAAGAGCTTATCTGTTTGCAACATTTAAAAAAAATCAAAATTCTGGAAAGTACTTAAGTTTTGAAAGATTTGCTATCACGATCTTAAAAACCACTTTATTTTCTGGTGTTTTGAAAACCAATCATATTTTCGGAGAAAACATGTCAGGTTTGAGAATTTACTAAATACTGGCAAGGGAGTTTAGAGATGGTTGTAACTGCGCCAATAGTCTACAATTTAAAAAAAAATAACTTCCTCGTGGATTTCTTTTATGATAACATGCATCAGTAAAATCCTCTAAAATATATTATAGGTCGGTAAATATTGGGTATTTATTACTCAACTGAAAGTAATTATTATCAATGCGTCTCTTTAACTTTAAGTAAATAGATTCAGTTTAAAAAAAATTACCGTTGCGAAGTTTTACTTTATTAAATAAAATATCTTATAATTTATTTAACTGGAGTTCCAAAAATCGGACTAACTAGAATCTCAAATAAGGTACGTCTGAGAGGTTTATAAATTATACCATTTTAAAATTAAACGAAAGTTATTTGTTGCAGGAAGACACGTTTGTGGGTATATATTTGTTATTCAACATCAAAATTTTAAATGCAAAGTTCAAATCATAACTATCCAATAAGATTAAAGGCAAATGCGAATCATTACGCTAATTTGTTTGGCAAATTATATTTTTTGACCCGTGCAAATGTTATTGACAAAGGACACAACATTGCTGTACTTCATTTGGTGGCAGATATGCCACGCAACTTAGATCTCTCTGGTGAGGAGGTAATCAAAATTCGGATGTTTAAGACAAATAGATTGTAAGTTTGAAAAATATGTGCATAAATAGGAATAATAATGGTAGGTAGTTGCAAGATTTAATTGGAAAAAAAGATGATTAATCATCTTTGGAATGGTCTGGTAGCCAAGAAAACAACGAAAGGAGACTATTGCTCCATTCACCCTCTTGTGTCCGCCTTAAATTAATCCCTGTGTCACGTTCCTCAAATTGGTGGCTGTGCCATCTCGAGGAATACTATCCATCGTCGAATTTGAAAAAACAGTAACATTGTGCTACACGGAAATTGCGCCCAATGCTGAAACTCAAACAACACTACAAGCAAGTTCGATTGCATTGGGCCAGATGTCAATTATACGGAAAGACGAATTGATCACTACGGATTTCTAGGACGAAAAGTAACTAATCTTGGATCGACTACTATTGACTTGAGGTGAAAATCTTGAACTGTCTTCAGAAATAAGACTGAGTCTGTTATAGTTTAGCGTACATTCGTCTGTAATGAAAAAATTGATATTGCATTCCAAAATCGCAGACAAATCTATAAAGATTAGTAGAGCGAGCCAATTATCCACTTCCTACAGATTGAAAGAATTCTCGAAATGCAGGATTGCACATTGCAGTAGTACAATGCAATAGTGATGCGACATCGATAACAAAACATCGATGTTTTGAAACATCGATATTCAATATTAAAACATCGATGCTAATAAAACATCATCGAAAAACCATCGATGTTTTTAAACATCGATGTTTTAGAACATCCATTTTTTAAAACTGGTTTAGTAACCTCTAACATTAATGTTACTTCGGTTAGTCGTGTATGGGGGGGGGGGGGGGGGGGTTTAATTTTACTCTCTGATTGGGCTGACACAAATGACAAAAACTTGGTTGATTTTGTCTTGGGCTACATTGATGACTCAAAATTCTCGTTATAAATATCGCCATGTTTTGCCTTTAAATGTCCAGATAAATTCGTGGTATTGCCAGAAGTTTTGAGGGACTTAAGGCAAATGTTGCATTTCGATAATTTGTCAGAGGTTTTGCAAAAAATATTTCCAAACGGTACTTTTAGGAGGCATCTTACTAATAATATTAGCGTCAAGTTATATAAAACCAGAACAAAACAAAATCTAAAATGGCTGCTCTCGTGTATATACTATTTATAAAATAATACCCCATCGAAGGTTCTGGAGTGTCGAGAACATTCCAAGCGCTCTAATTGGTTCACTGGTTGTTGATTGCCATTTGTCTGTTTGCTAAGGAATCGTTCCCCATTTTGTATTCATCCTTTACAGAATTCAGACTTACATTTACTGAGTGTGAAAATTATGCTACGTGGTCAATTTTTTTTTATTATGGTACTTTTTCATTAAAAAAAACATCGAGATAACGTAAAACATCGATACCAAAACATCGATGTTTAAAAAACATCGGCTTCAATAAATCGATTTTTAGAACATCGATGTTTTTATCAAAACATCGATGTTTTGAAAACATCGACATCGATGTCGCATCCCTACAATGCAACGATTCAAATTTCAGTTTAACTAACATATGTTGTTGTTGTTGATACTGTACCAGGTCCATATAGTATTCGGGCTGAGTAATGCAGCTCCGGTTTATAACAGCAAAACAAGTGTCGAATTTCGAATTGGCTAATTGCCACCATAATTTTGTCCGAGCATCAATCAGGGACAACAAAAGGGGGCGGGATCGTACCTTTCCCAACCACTGACCTCAAAGAAGGTCTTCCCAGTCTACGGATTTAACGTCTCCATATCCGCTCTAGACACGAAGGTATATAACGGCGCTTGTCGAGATTCGATCCGAGCACCCTCAATACCGAAAGCCGACGCGCTACCTATATGTTACCTCTGGCCCTTTAACTAACATACAGTTTAACGCTAGTAATGTTGCAATATTGGGGTGGCCGTCTCTAAGCCCCTATTTAATCCCAATGGAGGCACTTCGGCATATGTTAGATCGCGTACAGGAATAGATAACAATTCTCAAGCGTGATAGAACTGAAGGAACAGATTGAGCAAAACTACTTAGGAAAATGGGGCCATGGAACATGTCTGATAGAATGTTCAAAGTTATTCTGAAAAGAAAAATGCTCGATAGCATAAACTTACATAAAATATTTATTTAATTCCTTTACAGTTCTGAGACAACTTGTTTCTCTATTTTATCAAATTCGCATCATTTTATTACATTCACAATCATTACATTCTCCTCAAAAACGTTGCTAAGGTTAAAATTTTCTTACACAATAATTGCATGTGAAAAATGTTTTCAATCTTGTTTTATATAATTCTGACGTTAAATGTATCATTTTCTTTACCCTCTTCTATTGCACTCTATTATTAACTTTATACTGTACACAAACATATTGTAAAATTATCGATAACGATAAACATCGAAAAAGACTGCATTTAGAGTAGACAGTAGTCCGCATTGTTACATCAGTTAAAATAATTTTCTTATTCTTGAATTTTATTCAGGAATTTATTCGTAAGTTTTACCCCAGTGATAAGATAAGCAACCTTCTGACTTTTCCCTAACTTATTTTCATAGAGAAACAGCAAATGGGTGGAATGCTTACTGCCTCCAATACGCCTTATTGCATGAATGATACTCAGAAAGAGAAAAGCGACTTGTCAGACCTTCTTTGCCGCGACGCATTAATTTTACACAGTGCTTTATTTATTTCATATAGCAACAAAAGTTATGATACTGCACATTCATATTTGCATAGAGGGAAAGCGTAAGGAAATTCTTTTTGGTATATATTAATAAATATAAATTGACTGATAAATGTCGTTCGTCCACGTTTAAGGGGCTAAGGAAGCTAAACCTACATGCAATTTGAAATATCTGTCTTCTCTGATTTTCTATTTTAATACTGTTTCATGGGTAACACAAAAAACTAAAAATGAATAGTTCAGAATCAGTTTATTTTAATATATAAAAATTACCGTATGAATAATATAGGCTAGTAAACTCCATAGGAGACATGTAGAGAAGATATCTTAGTTCAGCAGTACGTGACACCATTCATGCATACAGTTTAATGTACTGTTATGTTTGCAAAAAAATATTAGCATTGTCAAAACGTATATATATATATATATATATATATATATCCATAGGTGATTAATCGGGAGATTTAGTAGGGATATCAGTGAAGGGTATGGCCTTGATACCAGTTTTTTGTTCCATTTCTTTTAGGAAATTTACAGTGGATTTTGATGTGTGACTGCTAGCTTTGTCCTGATGCAGTCTCACAGATTGATGGCACTGTGGGTAAAGCGATGGTATTTCATTCAGAAAAATTGGCGATAAAATATGTTCCTGATAGTATTTGGAGTTAATCTTGACATTTTTTTCCACTCTCTTTATTTTGAACTTGCCATTATAAGAAAAACCAGCAACAATCATGAATCCCTTAGAAAAACTTTCTTTCGATTCTTTGAACCATGTACTTAAATTTTTTCTCCCCTTTTATGATAATAAATGGCTCTTTTTTTGTTGCAATCATTTAAATACACCCATGATTCATCTATTGTTACAATTGTTTCCTACTTTTCTTTGGATAAGTGTTTCTCATATAGAATTCTGCAGCGTGTCCTGCGTTCAGGGATATGATTTGGAAGAAGACGATGCACATTGCATTTTTCGCTTTCTTACGATTTAAATCAACGTTTATCATTTTGTTTACAGTGGACACCGAGCATTTTAATGATTTTGCAACTGTCCTTTGACTAGGGGGATTTTCTTTTAACATTAAACAACGTACCTTTGCAATTGTCGAAGATGTCCGTTTTTTCCTTGGATACTTGTTTAGAATTTTTGTCCCACTTGAGGCTCCAATTTGACTTTTTTTTTCCTTTCTTGTTGATGATATTACCTATCGACGCTTTAGATATCACAAAACCATGACTCTCACATTGTTTTTGGATAACGGAGTACGTATATTTCTCTTCGGAAAGAGCATAAATGTAGCCTTCAAACCACTGCTTTGTTAAAAACACCATTCTGAATAAAAACAAAACTTTCAAGCCGTAGACGATAATTTTGTCTTTTAAAAACATAGTACAATTGCAATTATTTCTTTTGCAGCAAACGATTTTTTATTACCGCTTACCAAAATTGTCTAAAAAATGTGCGAACAGCCTCTCTCTCTCTCTCTCTCTATATATATATATATATATATATATATATATATATATATGTGTGTGTGTGTGTGTGTGTATGTGTGTGTGTGTGTATGTATGACGAGCGTCGTATTACGCCTGTCAACAAATTTAGTATTTGCAGTCGTCTTAGTTTATGGTTCGTGGCACCGAAGTAAGGCAGTCGCACAATCAGACGCTCGACATTATCTAATTTAAGGGAACAAGGGACCTTCAATCTCGTTCTTCTTTAATTTTTAATTTTTACTCTATATACCACATGGGTATAATTAATATTCCTTTCTACTACATTGAAGATACTTAGAATTCACAAATAAGTATTTTGTTGAGGTATTATACCTGTTTATCAAAAAATTCTTCAAAAATGCTAGAATTTTCAAAAGGCTCCATGCGTATTCATTTTCTTATGATATCTTTCATATTTCTTTGAATTGTTAATTGAAGTGTTTGGCACAAAATTGAGCATAATCCTTTCAAATCACAAATATTTTTCAAATTTATAGACCATAAAATAAAGTTATAACATAAAAAATAAAAAAAAGAATAGAAAAAAGAATAGAAAAAGAATAGAAAAAATTTTTAAGACTTTACATTCCTACAAAAATAAATTAAATTCCCATTTATATTTATATACACATGGTAAACTTATAATAAAAAAATTAAAGACTTTAATTAATATAGAATGCGCATAGATCATTTTGAAAAACATTAGGATTGTTGAAAAAAATTTGAAAATCAGTAATTTTTCTGCGAAAAATTCCTTATTTTGAATTCTAGGAGTTTTCCAATGTAGTACGAAAGATAATTAATTATTCTCATTTTGTATATAGACTTAAAAATTGAAAATTAAAAAATTCGACTTTGAAGGTCCCTTGTCCCCTTAAATAATATTTATTCGTTCAGCTTCACGACAACCACTACGGCAAAAAGCTCACATCTCAGCTCCCGCCATTTTCAAAACACGGAGCCTCCCTAACGTATGTCCACTGTCATTGAATGAACATTCCCGTATAAAATCTAACCTACTCATTGTCTTAAGGTACGGTTGACTCAATTCGTGACGCTTACACCGAAGATGGCCTCGGGGCGTGGATAAGCGCGATACTATGAATAGACTTTCCCGTTGGTGTTTCTCTAACACCTCGTGAATTAAGTCTAACTTTCTAAACGGGGATTCCCCTTTCCGTAGCGCGTCCCGAAGTACAAAAACAGTGACATTTAATGCTAGAAACTAGATTTACTTTTAAGTCCCCCTTAAATTTTTTAATTATTATTCTTTCTCTAAAATATTCTTTACAACTCCCGTCCCTCTGAAGGCCTGCACACATAAAATAGCCAGTTCCACATCGCAAGTCTCCAGATGAAAATCAATGAAGCCTACCTAAAAACATCATAAAATTAACCTTAAAATCCCCTAATTAGCTTTCTCTTCTGGCACTAAACATTGGAGCAGTGGTTTTAAAAATACAATTTACATCAAAACAATATTAAATTCCTACAACAGAAAAGAAAAATTACAACAAAAAAGGGGTTACCCAAAATTATTTGGAAAAACAATTAAAAGACATCAAACATTATCTATAAAAATATTTCTTAAAACAAAATATTACTTTAAAAATCCTACTTAAACATCATTCAGAAATAGTAAATCAATTCAAAACAATAATCTTTTACCAGCCATCAAATATGGGACTCTCAGCAGAGTTCAACAATTATAAAGTCCATATGCTTTATCATTTGTCTCATCAATTCTTGAGTGGTAATTTAAATTGACAGTTTGCACTTGTCTTTCCACTCACACTCAAAATTAAAACAGTTCCATTTCAATATTTACATACAAATATACTTATTTTAGTAAAAAAAGTTATTGTGAAATATGAAGATATACACAAATGAAAAACAAATTGGATTAAAAAAAATAATGTTGTCGGCAAATATTTCTAGAGGCCTTCACAACTTGGTTGACTCTGTAAAATACTCATTATTAATATGTTGTGCCTCTGAGTATTTTACAGAGTCAACCAAGTTGTGAAGGCCTCTAGAAATATTTGCCGACAAAATTATTTTTTTTAATCTAATTTGTTTTTCATTTGTGTATATCTTGATCTTTCATGAAAAACGTAACACGGCACGAATTCTTCTTGAAGACGCGTAAAACTGCCATCCTGACGTAGCTCCGAAGGTAAATCCGATTTTAGAGATTTCGGTTTCTTAATTTTCTTTATCAACAGCCAAAATACTAATATAATCCGAACAGTCTTCAAAATTGCAACTGGTGAAGCCATTGTTTTTGTCGCGACACGGGACGAATATCGGAAACAATCTTCTGATATTATTTTTTTTCTATTCTTAATCACCCAGAAGGTTTGACGGAAGTCACACGACACAATTTTCCTAACTACATACTGTTTTTTTTCAGCAAGCCTCACTGTTCCAAAGAAGCAAATTGTTTGTGCGATCGTAAAGTTTTTTCCCGAATCAAAACTTTTTCAATCTTGCAAATTTTTCAAAGACGGCGAACAGCGATTATGTTGAATCACGACGAAAACATAAATTGATGTTGAATTAGCTCACAGGTTTTAAGATGAAGAAGATCACTTTTACAGCCGGCCCTTGACGTGCGTCATATTACGCCCGTTTGCAAATTTAGTATTTGCAGTCTTCTTAGTTTACAGTTTGTGGCACCGAAGTAAGGCAGACGCACAATTAGACGTTCCACATTATCTAATTTAAATAATCTTTATTCGTTCAGCTTCACGACAACCAAAACTCCAAAAAGCGAACATCTCAGCGCACGCCATTTTCAAAACACGGAGCATCCCTAACTCATGTCCATTGTCATTGAATGAATATCCCAGTCTAAAAACTAACTTACTAATTGTCTTAAGATACGCGTGACGCAATTCCTGACGCTTACACTGAAGATGGACTTGCGTCGAGGCTAAGCGCGATACTATTAATAGGTTTTCCCTTTGGTTTTTCTCCAACACCGCGTGAATTAAGTCCAACTTTCTAAACTGGGATTCCTCTTTCCGTAGCGCGTCTCTAAGTACAAAAACAGTGACATTTAACGCTAGAAACTAGATTTTCTTTTAAGGCGCAATTAAATTATTTAACTATTATTTCTCTAGAATATTCTTTACTTACGCACATACACACACACAGAGACACACATAAATTTATATATATATATATATATATATATATATATATATATATATATATATACACTGCTGGCCACTGTAAACGCAACACCCTGAAGGAAACATGCAAATAACATGAAATTTACAACATGCATTAGCGGAGGTGAGATATGCAAATGATTAGAATTTCAGCGCAGACGCACATCACGCGCGCCTGTGGCACCACTTCAAAGCGCTATTTAAGGCTTGGAGATTTCGACGATTTCAAGTTCGGCAATTGTGTTTTTCTTGTGTTTTTTTCAAAAAAACAATCAATTATGAATCGTCGAAAACAGCGATCATCTTTTGATCAAGTATCCGAGTTCGACAGAGGAATGATAGTGGCCTAACGAGATTGTGGATTATCTTTCAGGGAAATCGGTAGTCGTGTTGGACGAAACCAAACAACTGTAATGCGGATATGTGATCGTGGGATGCAGGAGGGTACGACGGACCGGCGTGTTCGATCGCATCCACCTCAGCGCACCACTTCACGTGATGACAGTCAAATTGTGCGCATGGCAATGACGGATCGCTCAGTCACATCACGAACCATAGCACAGCACATGCAGACTGTAACGCATCATCCAGTGCCTGCGCGTACTATTCGATGCCGTTTACAGCAGAGTTGTCTGTCCGCAAGACGTCTATTGCTTTGTCTACCCTTGACGCAGAACCACAGACGTCTCCGCCGCCAATGGTGCGATGACAGAAGGATGTGGACGGCAGAATGGAAGGAAATTGTCTTTACTGACGAGTCACGCTTCTGTCTGCAACACCACGATGGTCTCATTCGAGTCTGGAGACACCGTGAAGAGAGAATGCTGAACAGCTGCATTATGCACCACCACACTGGTCCTGCACCGGGTGTTATGGTATGGGGCGGTATTGGATATCACTCGCACACCTCTAGTACGCATTGCCGGTACTTTAAACAGCCAGCGCTACATCTCCGAGGTGTTGGAGCCAGTTATCCTTCCTTACCTTCAGGGCTTGCCCACAGCCATATATCAACAGGATAATGCGCGACCACACGTGGCACGCATTGTCCAATGGTTCTTCGTCAATCGCCAGATTGAATTGCTTCCCTGACCGCCTCGCTCTCCGGATCTTTCGCCGATAGAAAACATGTGGTCCTTGGTTGCTCTACGATTGACCTAGATTCCATCCCCAGCTGTCACAGCAGATCAACTTTGTCAACGTGTGGAAGCTGCTTGGTCTGCTGTACCCCAAGTACTCATCCAAAGTCTCTTTGAATCAATGCCGAGGCGTGTGGCAGCGGTGATCTCCATCAATGGCGGCTACGCTGGCTACTGATTTTGGCAGGAACCACACTTCATAGAAGTCTATAAATTTAATAATTTGATACTTGGTCAACATGTTATCTACAAAATAAATTTTGTTGTGATATCTCTTGTCTTTCTTGGTGTTACAATTTGGGTGGCCAGCAGTGTATATATTTATATATATATATATATATATATATATATATATATATATATATATATATATATATATATATATATATATATATATATATACAGGTGGTTATCAAAATAATGGAAACAGTAAGAAACATCATGAACACCGTTATTAATACGGGACAGGATCACATTTGTAATGTAATACCACCCGATTTACCTTGGAATTGGATTATACAAGTCATAAATAGTGGTTACGAATATATTATACCATTCTTCAGGGAAAAATCATGAAAGTTCCTGTACAGATGCTGTGGTGGATATCGATACCTTTATATATCCGCTTATACAGATCACAGAGGTTGAATAATTTATAGTCGGAAGGATTGTTTAGGGCAAGATAAGATAGTTGACTTCTCTTTCATGCTTTTGAAACCAATACTTGATAAATTCAGCTGTATGTATAGGGGGATTATCATACCGGAGAATGCCATCTCCTGCATGAAACAATGTTTGCACCATAAGATGGACTAGTAAGCTAAAATTTCGACATATTCCTTCTCATTTAATCTCCCTTTTTGGGTTACAACAGGGCCTAGAGAAAATCATGATATGTCACCCCAAACCCTTATAGATATACCTCCATGATTGACAGTTGAGATGAAACAGCTAGAATTCTACTCTTTTGTATGTGTTCTCCAGACATACGCACGTGCTGTTGCGAGGAACAATATTAACTATGATTTGTCGGACCAAATGCCGTTTTTCGACATATTAATCGGCCAGGATTTGCCGATATTTGTGGACGATATTTTGCTTTGGCATCTATTACAAGTGGCATGGGAATAACTACTCTTCCGTAAATGCTTTGTTTGTGAAGTTCCCTTCTACCTCTAATAGTTGATTCCAGAACATGCAGATGCCGATTGAGCTCTTCGGTCACAATGGTATTGATAAATGCTGTTTTCTTTCTTCGTGTCACAATCTACTTCAATACCTCGTCGGTCTCTTTCACTTAGCTCTCCCTTTCGTTCATTATTCTGGTTGGCAAAGGATGTTTTTCAGTGCACTCTGCATGATTTCACGACTTTCGATACCATAGCTCGAAAAAACCCATTAGCCTGGGTTGCAGTAACAGACACTCCAATTTAAATCCGCTCCAAGAATTTGCCCTTTTCGCAAGGTCTGCAAGATTTGACATTTTACGCTGTTCCCCCAAAAACCACGATGCCCTTATCTTCACTGCTACCTGAGAATAGAATAATACATACTCTATATTATATAAAAAAATACTGGTGGCCAGATTTGTTTTATAAGGAATACGAAGCACATTTATAAACACCACTAATATTGATATATATATATATATATATATATATATATATATATATATATATATATATATATATATATATCACTAAGATCTTACATTGTAATGAGCTATTGTTTATTATAATGCAAAATAATTCGTTCTTTTAGAATTTAACAAAATTTAGCTAAGTAGCAGAATTATATGATCGTTAAACTTCCTTCTCGGTTATAAAAAATAGCTCCGTAAATTAAAATTTGTTCTAATGAAGATCGCAGTTGTCGAGATGAACCAGAATTTTTAAACCGATTGATGGATCTATATTGAAAACTGATACATGATTTCAGGAGAAGCCTAAGTTATAAAAGAGGGTTTAGCTTAAGCTTACTCATTTATATCTTCATTTTATGAGTCAGTTTTTTAACTAGTAATTATTAGCTTCATTTGTAATTAAGTAGCTTCATTTCATTTCTGAATGTCTATTCTTCTATTAATTTAATTACAGTGTCATTCATTGATCAAATCAACAAAAAATCACTTTCCTGCCCCGCTATGAAACATAATAACATCAAATAATGCGACATACAGAGATTAAAAATATCCTGAGGTTTAGAATTTCCATATGTTATGAAAGTGTTGCACCAAGTAATTTCAAGACAAAATGAAAGGGTTGTTTGGGAGGATTTAATCCAGACGATATTAAATATAATAAAATTTATAGGATAGTATCCCATTAAAGTAATAAAACATTAGCCCTAAATTTATTAAAATTGGTTTACAAGCCATTAATTAGATCATCGGTGATCAGCAAATTATGAGGAAGAAGAAAATTCACAGATGATGGAGGTAAGCTTAATCAACTCATATCAGATGTTGCGCTTATCATCCTACAAATATATTTTATTATACATGTATACATATAGCTTTCAAATATTAAAAGATTCTCCTTAAGATATTAACAAGTGTTTATAAGCGTCTTATAGTTGTTAAATTATTAAAAGTTGAATATATATATATTTTTAAAAATGAGGAAACTATCTATTGTTAGTCAGTTAACGCTCGTGACAGCTAATCGAGGAATCGTATATGAATTTGAACACTCAATTTTTACAGACACCGTAGCAAGGGGGAAGCTATCAATCATTTAAGAAGCATCAAGTAGTTATCAAAAAAACGGACCACGAAGATATCAGTCATTCTCTACGGAATGACATGTTATAAAAGCATCTTACCAAATCTTGAAATCTATTTTGAGATATTGCTGTTATAGAAAGTAGTAACACAGGTATGCTGACACGGTAATGTAAAAGCTACTAAAATATAAATAAAAGAAGAGTGTAGGCTCATAATTAGTTTTGAAATACGAGATATTTATTCAGGTGAGAGCGGCCAAAATCGCAAACAAATCAAAGTATCAAAACCTCCTACACTCTTAATGGTCTCTTAATAAACTCTGCAAAATGGCAGTACCGGATACTCCAAGTTATGCTGAAAGTAATAGAAGAATCATTAATGACTACCCATGTCCATTTATTGTCCAAGTCATTGTTTATTCAAGACAACACGTGAACGATACCTGAGGTGAGAAATTGAACATTGAGATACTGATATCCTGGTTTATTATTTAAAATACCGAAGTACATCACCTAGGATGTACTAAAGAGGATACTTAAACATTGAATATGTACATACATGTGTATGCGTGTGTTGAAATTGGATGAAGATTATTGAATATTACGGAGACATGTAGAGTCAGACGACAGTAGATTTTTATTAGAGGCACTGCATATGTACATACATATGTTCACTATTACTAACTACTAATTTTAAAATGTTCAATTTTGAACAATGTGCTGTTCATTGAGTTTCACTCTCTTTCTGTATGGAAAAGTAGATTTTTTATTTGTTTTTTAATTTTACGTTATATCGTAGAAACATGGTATTTTTACAATCATTTTCGGAGAAATGGTCCAAAAGTTTGGCCCTGCCTATCAAAAACTAGTACTCATGCGGATTTTATACGTTCAACGTCTGTGATGTCTATTATGGCCATATTAAGGTATCCGACTGCCTTTAAAACATTGATTTTAGCAAAAATTCCGAAATTATTTTTATTACTTTTTTTAAAGGTTATAAATTTCTGTTTCGAAATCTGCTTTTGCTTTTTTCGGTACGATCATTTGAAATGAAATGAGAGCGATTTAAAGATCAGCAGCAACTACGAATTTAAATACAAGTTGAAAACTTTAATCGTGTTTTCTGAAGAATATCAAAAATATTAACGACTCTTGTGATAACTCGAAATAAAACCATGATATGTCTATGAAGTTTTTCATGGATGTTTTCCATAATACTAAAAATGTAACGGCCTACTCATTTGGTTCTAAGTATATTTTTTGTGGATTTATAGTTGCATTTATAAAAAATCTCATGAAAAATTACTAACATTTTACACGTAATTGCATATAATGAAATATATTGTTTTAGATTTTAAGATATCAATTAGCTTTTAGGTCATTACACTTAGAAAGTACTTATGTACATATGACAAAGAATAATGTAATAGATATATAATTTTTTTAGAGCGCGAGACGTTTTTGTAAAAAATTGCGGAATTTCGACCCAATTTCTTCAATTTTGTAAAAAATTGCATAGTTATTGTCTAATTTTTTATCATTTTGGAGTTTTCGTGTTATATTCCTTAGAAAAATAAGACAGGGATTTTCGCAAATGCAATTTTTCCAAAAAAGTGTTCCGAACGCAGTAGTATAGCTTAAAGAGATATCACAAAGTTATTTATCACTAAATGAGGTGGAAGGTATTTCCTCAAGAGAATCTTTCAATAACTTAATTACTTTTTCTCCACAATCTTCAAATTATAGAGGAACATCAAAGATATTTACCCTAAATTGTTGATGAATATTTTATATATATGAGGCGGTGAAAGGCAAAAGGGGTGTAAGTCAGTAAGTCAAGTGGTGTAAGTCCAAATCGTTTTATTGCAAAAACTACAAAAAAATCCACTATAAATTGAACAAATTATAGTTTAAAATAATTATTGTAATATTGCAGACAATAATTATTTGGGATTCCACTATAAATTGAACCGGGAGATTACATTTTTACCCTCAAATAAAAAATGTTGAAAATGTGATTTACACACTTTTCCTTTCACCGCATCATATATAAGTAATTTATTTATTTTTCATGTAGTGAAATATCCCTTAGAAAATTGTGCATGCTCGCAAGACTCATTTATTACAAATTCGTGTCGGTTCGTAGTTGTGTATTGGTATAAAAAACCATACGAGCAGAATATGCATTTAAAAAAGTAAAATTCGGAAAAAATGAGCTAGCGTGGGATATGCAGATTTAATTAATATAATTGCGAGACAAAGGAAAATCTTTTAAAGGAAAAAAGAGTACATGAATCTTTTAAACTATCTCAATATATTTATTCAGAGAGAAAAACCCCGCTGACTGCTGCCACTCAACGTCAAAGGAATAAAGAGCTTAATGTAACTGATAACACATAATTCTTAAAAGAATGAGTTATTACACCGTGAAATATAGTGCTTTATTATTGTAATTTTTTCGTGTCTCTCCCTGTTAATGCAAATGTCTACATCCAAGGGGGATTCACGTTATTTTCTTTCTTTTCGCATACATTTTTTTGCACTTCTGCTCTTTATAAATCTTTATTAAGAAGCTTTTATCGTTAGCTGCAAAGAGATAGATAAGAGTGTGAAATAATAAAACACAATGCGAAAATGTATTAACAAGATAGAAAGGGGGATTAAAAAGCAGTAAAACCTGAATATATTCAATAATTTTTCTACGATTTTTATACCGAAGTTATTTGTTTTAGATTACATCTAGTAAATAAATAGTTTATTTTAAAAAACATCTCTGCCAATCTATTTTCTAGGACCATGTGTCCTGCTGTTAAATATATTAAATACTACTGGTTATAAATGTAGCACAAAAGTATACTAAATATATATTTAAAATATTTTGTCTGTGTTTAGATAACTTTACAATAATGCCATAATTTAAACTTTGAATGCGTAAGGAATGAGAAAAAGTTTATTGTTGACTGCAGTTCGTGTATTTGTGAAGCAGCAGTCTAATTTCTTTTCACAATATGTAATTTCCACGGATGACAAAATATGAAATTCTCGCTCTTACTGATATTTTCCCTAGCTTTATGGGAGGCCGGACGATGGCCGAATGGCCAGGGTGTTGGCATGCAGTGCCTGAGTTTGTGGGTTCGAGTCCCACTTTAGACATGGCCGTTAATAGCCGTTCGGTATAAGCTACAAACAGTAGGCAGTACTTCAGTAGGTCCTGGCCAAATTAGCCCTCATGTAGGAAAAAATTATCGTGGCGCTCCAAACGAAAACAAACCAAACCCTAATAAAGTGGGGAAAAAAGCGAATCGCATTCGAATTCATTCCTAAAAAAATCTGTATATATATATATGATCTGGGGGAGACCATGTGATTAGCAGATACTTGTAAAATATCATTAATTACTAATTGTACACGTATTAGTCGTAATGATAGATTTAGTTCTTTATATATTACTTGTTTAGGCTGTTTTCAAATTCAGACAGTAAGAATTCTGAATGATAGGAAGATAAATGAAAGTTAAAAAAAATAAGTTAAAAAAATTCCTATTGCTCGATAGAAGCTCAAGATTAAAACCCTATTGTTCTAATCTTCACAATCTATCCTCTATCCCTTAGTGATAAATTCCTACAATAGACTCTAAACCTTGCTAATGATCACTTAGAGCTGATAAATGACTCTGACTACTGATATGGTAACGAATACATGTTTGATTAACATCTGATATCTAGAGATGCTGGCCCGTAAAACTCATCCCTCTGGTTAATTATCCTCTAGTTTAAGTAGTCCGCCTCGTGTGAACATTATTCTATCTATTTTAATACGCCATGTACATTATTTTCCTTTTTTTACGTTTTCGGAATTGAAACGGTATCAGTCTAAACACTGAACTATCGAATATTTTCCGGCAGAAATAGGTTCATGATAACAAAGCTTTTTTTTTCTCTATTTTGATCTCTATGAGAGACCCGTAGATATTTTCCCCCTTAAGTATGCTTTATGTAAACAAAGTTCTTTCTATTTTCCTAACGTCATACTCTTTCATTTTTTTCTTTATTTTTTTTCAGACTTGAAGCATTATCTGCCTAAACATTGATCTATCGAATATTATTTATCAAACAGTAATAGTTTCCAGATAATGACACAGTATTTTTTGTTACTATTCTAATCTCCATGAAACGCACATTTTTTTTACTCATAAGTATGCCTTACTTTAACATTATTCTTTCTTATTTTAATGACGTCATCTCTTCTTTTTCCTGTTACTTTATCTGTTTTAAAAAGGGAAGCGCTATCTGCTTATACACTGATCTATCAAATATTATTTATCAGGTAGGAGTAGGTTCCATATAACGACATATTTTTTGTTTTGTTACTATTTTAATATCCAGGACAACCACGTAGATTTTCTTTTAAGCAAAAGCCTTATTTAAACGTTATTCTTTTGCATTTTGATACCGTCATTCTCTTCTGTTTCCTGTTGTTTTTTCTTTCTTTTTTATAAAAGAGAAGCTCTATCTTCCTAAACACTGAGCTAAAAAATATTATTCGGCAGCAGTAGGTTCCAGATAACGACACATTTTTTTTCTGTTACCATTTTAATCTCCAGACCAACCACGTACATTTCTTTTTTACTCTTAAGTAAAAGCTTTCTTTAAATATTATTCTTTTGTATTTTCATACTGTAATTCTCTTTTATTTAGTGTTATATTTTTCTTTTTTATAAAAGGGAAGCGCTATCTGTCTAAACACTGAACTATCAAATATTACCTGGCAGCAGAAGGTTCCATATAACGACACATTTTTTGTTTTGTTACTATTTTAATCTCCTCGACAACCGCGTAGATTTTCTTTTACTGTTAAATAAAAGACTTATTTAAACATTATTATTTTGTATTTTCATACCGTCATTCTCTTTTATTTAGTGTTATTTTTTTCTTTTTTATAACAGGGAAGAGCTATCTGTCTAAATACTGAACTATCAAATTTTATCTGGCATCAGTAGGTACCAGAAAACGACACATTATTTTGTTACTAGTATAATTTCCATAACCATCACGTAGATATTTTCTTTTTACTCTTAAGTAGGCCGTATTTAAACATCATTGTTTTGTATTTTTAAAACGTCATTCTCTTCTCATTCCTGTTATATTTATTTTTTCGTTTTCAATAATGAAGCTCTACCTAAACATTGAAATAACAAATATTATCTGGCAGCAATAGGTTGTAGATGAAGACACTTTTATTTCACTATTATAATCTCAATGACAGCCACATTTTTTTTACTCTTAAGTATGAGTGTATATCTAACTATGTTACCTATATATAAAACAAAGCAAATTTTAGAGTAATTTCTACAGCGCATAGAAAAATCCGTCATATGCAGTACCTCCAGATAATATTCCCGTTTCCTAGTAAAATAAGCCTCTATCGATTGATGGAGAAAAGATCCTATGCCATTACATCATTTTTATTTCTTTATTTCAAAGATCAAACTATCAATAAAGCAATTTACGACTTAACGACATCCCTCTCACCCCCTCCCTGATGGCTTAATCACGTCGAATGTCTGGTAATAACCCTTGTTTAGTTTTATTACCCTATAAATCTGGAAGGAGGGTACATCTGCCTCATTAGTTTTCTCATCATGTGGTGTTATATCCAACGGTTAAAGATAAAAATTTTATCCATTTTAAGTACGTTGCTTACAGGTCTTCATAATATATGAAAGGTAAAGCTCTATACTTTATAAGGTAGTTCATACAGAAAAGATAACTCTGTGAAATCCACCTCCATTATCCTAAAGTGGTAGGATGGTGTTTTTTAATATGAAAAATGTGTATGACAATTTTAAAAAAATTAAAATAAAAGACATTAACATTATAGATAATACATACATAGACAATATGATTCATAATTTAATATTTGGAAAAGTTAAATGTGAATAATACATAGAGTCGAACCCCGTTATAGCGAATCCGGTATATAAAGAACTCAGGGACATAACGAACGAAAATTTTGGTCCCGCCGTTTTCCTATTATATTTAATGTTATTTTATCCTTTTATAGCAAACCTCCAAAATCTTAGAAATCGGCTATAACGAACCTTTTTTTCCAATCGACTACTGATTTTTTTAAATTTTAAACTTTTTAAGAATGTTGAAGATACAACGAATGTTGAAGAAAAACATGATGAAGATTTTCGTATCGCGATGTGGATAGAAAAGCACATAATTTCATCATTCCCAGATGGTGACTTGCAATTGTTCGAAACATGTGATGATGAAGTCATTACATGTGAAAATTCCACTGTTGAAGATATTGTAGAAGAAATTAAATTAAATCATTCTGAAATCGAAGATTCTGCATCTGATGCTGATGAAGAGGAGCACATAAATGACGAAATACCCACCATCTCAGATGCTACAGCAGTGATGTGAGTAATTAATAAGTTTTTGTCTACACAAACAGCGGGAGAAAGAGTGTTGGAGTCATTTCATGTATTGGACACTGAAATTTAATATATATATATATATATATATATATATATATATATATATATATATATATATATATATATATATGGGCAACTCTAGGATAGGTGGCCATGGAGGAGAGATGGCCAATCTAAATATTTCCAAAACTTGATCATAGATGATAGTTTAATAATTTTTCTTAGGAACTGTTCAACGAGTTCATTCATTGGGAGGTACAGCTGTGATTTTCGATTATAAAAAGTAAGTGAAATTTTAATGTTTATTTAATTTAGTGGCTGAATATTTTTGTTGTGTTAGGTATCTGACTGTTTTGCAATACGTACGTTACATTTTTTTTTACTTTACGGACTTTTAAAGCACGTATATAATTTAATCTTTGATTCTAAGCCCAAAACAAAGACGTACAATGGCGGAGTGACACTTTAAATTGGTTGACCATCTATCCTTTCAATTTCAGGACAGATGGCCACATAAAATCGAGGAGAGATGACCACCTTTGATCACTATTTCAAAATTATACTGAGTGAGGATTTTAACTAAATATAATTATATTTAAAATAATTATATACCTTTTTTTATAATTATATTAATGGATATAATTGTTTTAATTTTAACTAATATAAATATTTCAATAAAAATAATAATATAATATGTCGAACAATGTTTTTTCCAGTTTTACAAGATGCCGAATAAATACATAAGAAAGCCTCATTTAAACCGAGGGACCTGGAGTCAAAAATGATTTGTCTGAGGCAATGGAGGCTGTGCAAACGGGACCATATTCGGTAAAAGGACCGTCTAAAGGATTTAACATTCCAAGCAAGACTTTTGAGCGCCGATTGAACACCAATAATTCCAATAAAGTCAGCATGGGTCCTGGTCCTATGTTTGTAAAAGAAAACGAAGAAATATTAGTAAAACACATGAAATGAATGCAGAAACAAGGATTCCCATTTACTTGAGATGATTTGAGAATTCTCTCTTTTGAATTTGCTAAAAAACTGGATATAAAGCACCGTTTTAATGATACATGTGAAAAGGCTGGGTATGTTTGGCTAAGTCTATTCCTAAGTCGTCATTCTGATATATCAATCAGAAAAGATGAAGGTGTGTCGCTTGCGAGAAGTGAAGCCATGAATCGTGAAGAAATAGGTGCCTACTTCAAACTAGAGAAGATGAAATACATTTGAAATTACCAGATTCTACAGATTCCGAGGGAATAGAATTTGATGAGGATCACTGTGTTGGTTGTGGATAAAAATACAATACCACAACCAAAAAGGATGACTGGATAAAATGTATTAGGTGCCTGAAGTAGTACCATGAAACGTGTACAAACATCAAGACCTTTGCCAAAAATGTGGTAAAATTACGAAAAGTGAAGGGTTGAAATTATACTTCAAATATTGTTTATTCGAATTTTATTCACTCATTTTCCGTGGTATAATTGCATCTTTGAAAATTGCTATATGTTTTTTCATGATTAATTATATGAAATGTGTTGTTTTTTGCTATTTTAATTTCACTTTTTCTTTTTTTGTATCGTATGGCCATCACTCCTTGGCTTGAAGGAGAGATGGCCATCTGCCATTTTAATTTCAAAGTATGTTTCTGACTTTTTGTTCTCAATGTTTAATTTTTTTTGCTCAAAATATGATGAGTAAATGCATAAGAATTTTAAATATGCATAAATATTTCTTGTGTTTGCATTGTAAGAATTTTTATTTCAATCTTTAAAAACTATGGCCATCTATCCTAGAGTTACCCTATATATACGTACATACAAGCACATATAAAAGTGTGTGTGTCCCCGAGCGTTTATCTCAAATTTTACGGTTCGTCATTATCCTTTTGCAAAAGTATTATTTAGCAATTTGGGAAAAGTTAGTATAAATATCGTTGATAATTTTGAAGGTTTGTGGATTACTTTCATTTCTCACAATGGTAAATTTTTAACTTGATTTTTGATGTCACCCTCATGAAATTATCTAATTCTCAGTTTCTGGTAAACGCATACCTTTATAAGTTTAACACGCGGTATTCTAGTAAATATTATCAAGTAATTCATAATTCATATACATTGCCTTATTTTTCCTCCTTTCGAAATATTTTTCCATGTAATGTGTAAGCGACGAAAAGAAAACCATCGTCCCTTCTTCATTGTGGAAAAAATTATTATACTCTTGCTTTTCTACGAAGTGTAAAAAATAATGAGAGCATGATAATGATTTAATAACTAAATTAGAAATGATACAAGATAAACTTCATATGCTCTGACGAAGTTTGGGAGCAAAAATGATTAAAGCAGCATTCACATAACCCTTATTAAGATTTTTTCTATTGATTCTTAACATAAAAATTTCTATTTTTATTACTTATTCCTAGCAAATAAGTAATAATGTGGGTTAATTAAACTAACACAATTTGAAATAACTGTTTTTTTGTTATATATTTGTGTTTGACTAAATCAAATCGAAAAAGTTTGACAAGTCAGGCATAACACTATGCTTATTTATACTAATATTTACTTCTACACGCATACATATAATTTTACATAATTACCAAATTTTTTAGTATTATGAGGACACATTTTAATATATATTCCTTGCCACTTTCACAGAGACAGTGGGGGGAGGTTGAAATGATTTCTCTTATACTATTGATTCACAGTTAATTACTCCGTTATGGCAAAACCGGAATTCATTTCCAGATTGGAGCATTTTGGTTTCTTTAGCTATCACTTTATTCATCTCCTGAAAGGCTACAAACATACTAGTAAGTGTAAAATGTGGGACTCGAACCCACAGACACTGGTACCGATATGCAAACGCCCTAGTCATTCGGCCATCGTCAGGCCAAGTTATACGCTGAAAATTCTCTACGGTGACTAGAAATTGTTCCGAAAAAGAGCGGTTGTTTTGGGGAGGTGGCCGTTGAAAAGTGGTTTCTACTATAACAATGGCTCTATGGAGCCTTTAATCTGTTCTTAAAATATGCACATTTGGAGGGGTAGCCGGCTAGAAATCTTTCACTGTATTTAGATCCATAGAAACCTTGCCCGTCATTGGCCAATACTGTTCTTTAACGAAGGACTGTTGTATTAGAAACGTATCTATTTTCTATTGCAATGCTGAATTAATGAGCCGTTCAAGATTGTATTTTACATTAATCTATCGTGAACATTTAATAATTATCTAGAAATAAATCTATTTAATAGTAAGCCGTCAATTGCTCACTCTCTTCCAAAATGAATGGTTATAAATACAAACGCATTATTTTATGCGAGGATTCTTTATGTTCTGTCAGAAATAAACCAGACCGAGAAACGAAATTGAAATTCCTAAACACCACTCGTCTAATAACAGTCTTATACTGGAGATGAAAGAGAAATGCACAATTTCAAAATTTTATGAAGCGAATGTAAGCTATAAAGCTTCGTACTCTTTGATAATTAATGGAGTAATTAAAAGTCTTCCAGCTTAAATGAAAGGAAAAGACATTTTTCACCCGTATACAGACCTTTCGAGGATTAGATTGTCTCAAAATAAGAATGTGGAGAAACATTCAATAAATGTTGAATAACTCAAGACCTACAAATTGCGTAATCTATTTACTGTAAACTTCCTGTTAAAATGTTCCCTATATGATGAAATATTTGAATGTTGCAAAGTGACATTTTAAATTATTAACTGCAATTCGTGACCTTCCTCAAATATCTATATATATAAAACAGTTCCGTAACTGACTCGCTGATTGACTGACTGACTGACATACAACGCATGGACCAAACCGCTGGACCTAAAAGTCTGAAATTTTGCATGGCAATTCTTCTTAAAAGGTAGGGGTGCACTAAGAAATATTTTTGAAAAATACTTCTTAGATTTTTAAAAATTAAATTTTTAAGCTATGTTAGTAACTTTTTTTGAGTTTGCATTTAAAATAATAATGTGGGAGTTATAAAATTTATATCATGGGAAAGATCGTACAAATTCCTTTAAAATGAGATATATTTCGAATCTTTACATCCATTTTCTGATTTTTGGTGAATTTTTAAAGATTAATTTTTTGAATTAAATTTATTAAATGCTGATCACGTGATTTCTCTTTCTGGTACAATAAATAAATTTATCGTCCCGTGCATAACAACAAAATAGACAAAAAAAATTTCTTGCTAATGTGGCAGACGATTGGACATTATCCAAAAAATATTAAAATACAGTAAAAGATTTTATTTTCTTCAAACTGTACTATATTGACTGTAATATATTCTTAAATATTTCCAATTAAATTTAATTTGAATATTTTCTTCTACATTGTTTTGTCTATAAAAATATCTCTTACGATTTTTTATAAATATATATATATATATATATATATATATATATATATATATATTGGCATTAATTGCATACATTTACCGTTGTATTTAATTTGAATGTACTCCGTAGCGAAGTACGGGTTTTCAGCTAGTCTATATATATAAAACAGTTCCGTAACTGACTGACTGACTGACTGATTGACATACAACGCACAGACCAAACCGCTGGACCTAAAGGGCTGAAATTTTGCATGGCGATTCTTCTTTAAGTGTACGTGTGCACTAAGAAAGATTTTTCAAAAATTCTCTCTTAGAATTTTTTAAAATTACATTTTTAAGCTGTTTTAGTAACTTTTTTATGTTTGCATTTAAAATAATAATTTGATTGTTATAAAATTCATAACACGAGAAAGATCATAAAAATTCCTTTAAAATGAGATCTTTTTCGAATCATTAACTCCAATTTCTGATTTTTGATGAATTTTTGAAGATGCATTTTTAGAATTTAATTTATTAAATGCTGATCACGTGATTTCTTTTTCTGGTACTTTAAATAAATTTATCATCACGTGCATGACAACTAAATAGACAAAAATATTTTTTTTCTTCCTAGTACAGCAGACGAATGGACATTATAAAAAAAATATTAAAATACAATAAAAGGTATTATGTTCCTCAATCTGTACTATATTAACTGTACTATATTCTTTAGTATGTCCTATTTTATTTAATTTGAATATTTTCTCCTACATTATTTTGTCTATAAAACTATTCCTTACGATTTTTTTTATAAATATATATATATATATATATATATATATATATATATATATATATATATATATATATATATATATATATATATATATATATATATATATATATATATATATATATATATATATTATATATATATATATATATATATATATATATATATTTATTTATTTATTTATTTATTTATTTATTAGCATTAATTGCATACATTGACCGTTGTATTTAATTCTAATGTACTTCGTAGCGAAGTGCAGGGTTTCAGCTAGTCTATATACACTGCTGGCCACTGCAAATGCAACACCCTGCAGGAAACATTACAATAACATGAAATTTACAACATGCATTAGCGGAGGTGAGATATGCAAATGATTAGAATTTCAGCGCAGACGCACATCACGCGCGCCTGTGGCGCCACATCAAAGCTCTATTTAAGGCTTGGAGATTTCGACGATTTCAAGTTGGGCAATTTTTTTTCTTGTGGTTTAAAAAAAAAACGAGCAATTATGCCTCATCGAATACAGCGATCATCTTTTGAACAAGTATTCGAGTTCGACAGAGGAAGGATAGTGGCCTACCGATATTGTGGATTATCTTTCAGGGAAATCGGTAGTCGTGTTCGACGAAACCAAATGCGGATATGTGATCGTTGGATGCAGGAGGGTACGACGGACCAGCGTGATCGATCGCATCCACCTCAGCGCACCACTTCACGTGATGACAGGCAAATTGTGCGCATGGCAGTGAGGGATCGCTCAGTCACATCACGAACCATAGCACAGCACATGCAGTCTGTAACGCATCATCCAGTGTCTGCGCGTACCATTCGACGCCGATTACAGCAGAGTGGTCTGTCTGCAAGACGTCCATTGCTTTGTCTACCCTTGACGCAGAACCACAGACGTCTCCGCCGCCAATGGTGCGATGACAGAAGGATGTGGACGGCAGAATGGAATGAAATTGTCTTTACTGACGAGTCACGCTTCTGTCTGCAACACCACGATGGTCGCATTCGAGTCTGGAGACACCGTAAAGAGAGGATGCTGAACAGCTGCGTTATGCACCGCCACACTGGTCCTGCACCGGGTATTATGGTATGGGGGGGTATTGGATATCACTCTCGCAAACCTCTAGTACACATTGCCGTTACTTTAAACAGCCAGCGCTACATCTCCGAGGTGTTGGAGCCAGTTGTCCTTCCTTACCTTCAGGGCTTGCCCACAGCCATATTTCAACAGGATAATGCGCGACCACACGTGGCACGCATTGTCCAATGGTTCTTCGTCAATCGCCAGATTGAATTGCTTCCCTGGCCGCCTCGCTCTCCGGATCTTTCGCCGATAGAAAACATGTGGTCCATGGTTGCTCTACGATTGACCCAGATTCCATCCCCAGCTGCCACAGCAGATCAACTTTGGCAACGTGTGGAGGCTGCTTGGTCTGCTGTACCCCAAGAAATCATCCAAAGTCTCTTTGAATCAATGCCGAGGCGTGTGGCAGCGGTGATCTCCAACAATGGCGGCTACTCTGGCTACTGATTTTGGCAGAAACCACACTTCACAGAAGTCTATAAATTTAATCATTTGATACTTGGTCAACATGTTATCTACAAAATAAATTTTGCTGTGATATCTCTTGTCTTTCTTGGTGTTGCAATTTGGGTGGCCAGCAGTGTATAAAACAGTTCCGTAACTGACTGACTGACTGACTGACAGATAATGCACAGACCAAACCGCTGGACCTTAAGAACTGAAATTTTTCATGGCGATTCTTCTTATAGTGTAGGGGTGTACTAAGAAAGATTTTTGAAAAAATTTTCATCGATTTTTTAAAATTAAATTTTTAAGCTGTCTTTGTATTATTCTTTAAAGTTTGCATTTAGAATATTAATCTGAGCGTTATAAAATTTATGTCATGAGAAAGATCATGAAAAATTCTTTTAAAATGATATTTTTTCGAATCTTTACCTCCATTTTCTGGATTTTGGTGAATTTTTAAAGATAAATTTTCAGAATTTAATTTATTAAATGCTGATCACATTTCTTTTCTTTTTGTGATACTTTGAATTACTTTTCCGTCATGTGCATAACAACGAAATAAATAGACAAAAAATATTAAAATACGGTAAAAGATAAAATTTAACCACTAGACTAATTGAGATGGAAGTTTTTTAAGAATTTAATTCAACTTAGTGTGTTTTATGGATATTAAACATACAAATTAATTGTACACATTGACCGTTGTATTTAGCTTGAATATTTTCTTCTAGATTATTTTGTCTATAAAAATATCCGTTACTATTATTTACACACACACACACACACACACACACACACATATATATATATATATATATATATATATATATATATATATATATATATATATATATATATATATATATATATATATATATGTATATATATATCTATATATATATATATATATATATATATATATATATATATATATATATATATATATATACATAACGTGGAGAAAAACAACAAATAGCATTCGTGGCAATGGCTAAAGCAACAATTAACCACAAAGCTCGAATACATCATTTATCTAAAGTTCTCAAATACTATAGCCATAGGCATGACGGAGCCTAGCAGCTAACACCAAAAGAACAAAAACACAGGTGCATTAGCACCCAAAGATAGAAATATAGGTGAATCAACACTCGAAAGTCAAAATGTCAAGCAATTAGACTGAAAAAAGTCAAAAATTCAAAATGTCAAGTAATTAGACTGAAAAAGTCACCAATTTTTTTTAAATAATACGTTAATATCCTACATTACACATCTATACGTAATCTATACGTATCGCCACTATTTAAAAAGACTGCAACCGAACACGATTGCCCGGCTGAAAATTTCGATTGAATAGGATTTTTTTCTACTCTATAATCTTTCTTTTAATTTCAACAACATTGACGGTAAGCACATCATATCCTGAACAGCTTTGCATGGGCGTTCTCTGAGCGGACACCTTTGGGGTGGAGGGGATGGGCTCTTGACTGCACGAGAATTTTATCTTAGAGGCTTTTTTTGTTAGTGTATTTTCTATATTTCGTTCTCCTTTGCAATTTTGTCCATTTCCTTTTTTTTTGCATACCTAAGGCCTTTGTTCAAAGCTTTTTGTGTTAGAAATAAGAAAAATATCTTGGGAACAAATCATTTCACACTTGCACACCAGAAAACAGTCTGGTGCTGTATGATAAACGATTTCTTGCAGCAAAGAATGTGCCACATATCACTCCGTCTTTTAGGAAGTGCTCAAGAAAAACATCCTGGTGAGGAGGTCATGCGTACCAAAGGTGCTCATGTAACGGAAAGTATAAATCACACAAAAGCCGATGCAAGAAAAATGAAAAATTGTATAACTTAAAATGCCATGATAATTTGACATGTTTGACTAAGGAAAAATAGTTATTAATAATTACAAGATAAAAAGAACTTTTTATATACCATATTTTTAAATTTTCTGTTGAATCATATAAACGTGACAATTCTATGCATTAATAAATACTTCAAAAATTTTTTAATGAATTATCCCATCAAATTGAAGGAAAATGAAGTTAAATGGAAGTTAACTTGCATATAACTTTTCGTTCCCGTTCAGGCCAATAGATGGCTGCACCAGACTACAAAACGTTCCGGCCAATTGATGGCTTCACCAGTCTACAAAACAAAATTAACTGAAAATAACTGGAAATTAATTTAGTTCTGCTTAAAGATGGCTAAAATTACTAAAAAAATGCATTGTCATCGTGTCCTGAGCTAATCTAAAAGTTTCAAATGTCTATCTAGTCGGGAAGTTAGTTAAAAATCAATTGTAAGATTTGTACTTGACAAACACACAAACACACAAAGAAGAAATCAAGTTAATAAAAACATAGTAAAAATTTTATATATTTTCCAACAAATTTTTGATGTTTTTGTACACATATTTGTAATATTAGACTGAAACAGATTTCTCTTAGTCTCATAATCATTCAATAGATCTAATATTAAAATGATCAAATGCGTAATCAATCGTTTAGCTCGAGAATTGGAAATTAACTTGCGTTTAACTTTTCGTTTCCGTCCCGGGCGATAGATGGCTGTACCATTCTACAAAACAAATTTAACTGAAAATGAATTCAATTGTGCTTAAAGATGGCTAAAAGTATTAAAATAATGCATTGTCATCGTGTTCTGAGCTATTCTAAAAGTTTCAAATGTGTAGCTAGTCGGGAAGTTAGTTAAAAATCGATTGCAAAATTTGTACTGGACAAACGCACACACAAACAAACAAACAAACAAGAAAGCGAGTTTATAAAAACATGGTAAATAAGCATTTATGATTCATTTTATTAAAATGTATTTATATCCAAAGAATACTTTATTAAAACAACAAAAAGGTGGGCAATTTCGTGACACTTGTCAAATTTATGAACTACATTTCAGAAATTATGCAAAATTTGCTTTCAGAGTAATATATTCAGAGATACTTATGAATCTCACCGAAAATTCACTTGAGAACTATACAGAATCTCAGGTAAAAATGAGAAGTTCTCGCATATTTATCAAATTTACCAACTTCATTTAGGAATTACTTGAAATCGCGGGTGAAAGAGATAAACTTAGTGAAATTTATCAAACTCACATAGAAGACATAAATAAACATCGATTTAAATTCAAATGCAACCATGCATAAATATGATTAGGACATGTATTTGTATCCAAACTAAGAATTATAGGGACGAAACATTAGCGATATAATTAAATGTTTCTTTACAGAAAAGTCATGTCTGATGAGCTTAAATAATTTTTCCGAGATGGAAATTTATCAGCCGTTATGTACGTTTTTGCACCGATACACAACACCAAAAAAACATATATCGATCCATTGAAAAGTTCCTTGGTTATCTTCATCGAGAAACATAAATATTTACTTTTTCATGTTTTGAAATAAATGATATTGTTTACTTTTCTGTTATCAGTTCTACGAATTTAATTGAACAAAGTATTGTATGTTACTGTAAACACAGAAGATGATATAAAGAAAAGAGGGTAAAAAAGATAGCGATGAATGAAGGCCCAATAGCTAGTGGAAAATGAAAATGGCGCTTCTTTTCAAGATTTAGTTTTTGTATTTTTGTTGCTTATTTTCTGTGTTCGAATTATTTTAAAACTACTCATTGTCCTTTTAGGAGCGATTTCTTTTTTTGAAGCCTTTATTTTCTCCCGTTGTGTTTGAGTTTTATTTCTAGATATTGCAGTAAATTTCTTTCCTATGTCAGAACTGGAATAATTGCTTCCACACTACGAAGTTTTCATCCTTTTTTAAAAACAGTTCTTTTTTTCCTTTCATGAATAAAGTTATTTTTTATGTCCCCGCTTATATGATGATTGAATCTGTTGAAATGTTGACAGGAAATGTGATATTTATTTATACCCAAGCAGATACTTAACGCTTTTACTCTTACTTCAGCGGACTATAAAACTGTATCTACTCGGACAAGAAAATATATTTTTACATTAACATTTATCCATTTTTATAGGCGTTAGTGCAGTGAGTTCATGCTGCAGTATAATGAAATTTTATAATGGGATGGCCCATTATAAAGTCACGTATTCATTGACTAAATACGTAGATTTGTTGTACCGAAAAAATACAGAAAATTTATGTTTACCATAAATTTGTGCTAATGTTTGACCCGACATATTACTGAGATTAGAGACAGTATGAAAAGATAAATTTATTTATGTTACAGCTGTGCTAATGTGTGACGCTGCATATAGCTCGTTAAGATTAGAGACAGTTTAATCAGATAAATTTGTTCATCTATATATATAAAACATCTCCGTAACTGACTGACTCAGTGACTGACTGACTGACATACAATGCACAGACCAAACCGCTGGACCTAAAGGGCTGAAATTTTGCATGGCGATTCTTCTTATAGAGTACGGGTGCACAAAGAAAGATTTTTGAAAAATTCTACTTAGATTTTTTAGAATTAAATTTTTAAAAGTTTTAGTAACTTTTAAGTTTTCATTTAAAATAATAATTTGAGGGTTAAAAAATTTATATCATGAGAAAGATCATAAAAATTTCTCTAATCTTTTTCGAATCTTTACCTCTATTTTCCGATTTTTTTTAATGATTATTTAAAGATTAATTTTTAGAATTTAATTTATTAAATTCTGGTCACGTGATTTCTATTTCTTTACTTTAAATTAATTTATTGTCACGTGCATGATAACGAAATAGACAAAAAAAAATTTCTCGCTAATGCGGCAGACAATTGAACATTATCCAAAAAAATATTAAAATACAGTAAAAGATATGTTCCTCAAACTGTACTATATTAACTATACTCTATTTTTTAATATGTTCTATTAGATTTAATTTAAATATTTTTTTCTACATTTTTTTGTCTATAAAAACATCCGTTACGATTTTTTATAAATATATTTTTTCGTTTTTTAACATCAATTGCATACATTGATAGTTGCATTTATTATAAATATATTTATACAAACTTATGGCATTAATTGCTTACATGGACCGTTGTATTTAATTTGAATGTACTCCGTAGCGAAGGACGGGTTTTCAGCTAGTTGTTAAATATTTCCTAACGTCGTGACTATATAGCTCTTTGAGATCCGAGACAGTTTAAAGTATTAAGTGCCTCTAATGTTTATTAGTATCTGTAAGTTGTTTATCTTATATTATGTGTAAGGAATAAAAAAACTTATGTGTTTAAAATAAAATTTTACGAATGTGGGTTTGTGTCATTACAAATGTTCATAGTGACCTTTTCGAGAGACCGCAGACAGACTGCCTATTGTTCTACAGTACTGTAAGTCTGCGTCACTTTGTTAAACATGTGAACTGAAAAAACTCTTGTTACATTGCAGTAAAACCAAGAATAAAAACAACTGAAACAGAGATTTAATGTATGCCCTGTCACAAATTAAACTCTCTCTCTGGCATATCTTATAAGTGAAACAAGCAAAAAAAGTTAATGAAGCTCTTTCATTC
This sequence comes from Dolomedes plantarius, assembly GCA_907164885.2. Lineage (NCBI taxonomy): Eukaryota > Metazoa > Arthropoda > Arachnida > Araneae > Dolomedidae > Dolomedes > Dolomedes plantarius. The sequence goes on along the minus strand of OU015492.1, from coordinate 96,854,206 downwards.
CATACATAATTTTTGATTGTGTACTTATAACAATTATTATTTTCTACTAATAAGAAATGTATGATCCATCACAAATGAGAAATTGAAAAAAAAATGAAAAACTTCAATTATTTGGAAATTTATCATAGTATGGCATGATTTAAGGCCAACAGCCTTTTTAGGAAAGATAAGGGAGTCAAAATTAAACTCTACAAATGCATATTTTACTGTTTAGTGTCTAAAATCCAAACTTATATTTTGTCTTCCATTCGTGTAAATCAAGTTACACTAGATACTTACCGATTTTAATGCAAAAGTAAAGAAGTACTAAAGTTATAGAGTTTGACACGTAGAACAAAATTTCGCCAATATTATTTTTTCATACGATGAAATCTCTTTTGGATTGAAAGTGCTTAACAAAAGAATAAAAATATTTCAAAATTTTATACTTTTGAAGTTAATGCAATGAAGCAGTCCAGATTTTTTATATAATAATATTAGTTTCTATACATAGCTAGATAACTGAAAATTGAAATATTTATTAGTTAGTATTCTAAACCTTATTAAGAGACTATATATTTTACCAGAAGAATTCACATACTACATCTACCCACTTTATCTTAAATTCTATCAAAGATTCAGATTTCTCAGGCGAGAGTCTACATTTTAAAGTTCTACAAAAAATCATTAAATCTGCATCTTTTCTCTGAATTTTATAATATCAGAGTATAACTGCATACTATAGATATTGACGTTGTATTTTGTATTTTAAATAAACTTTATCTCATCTCTCTGACAACCAAAAAATTTTATTATTTATCTAAAAAGAAAGTTATTTATTGAGTAACTGTACAAAGTAGTTGATTAAAAGTACGTTACATGCTGTTACTTGTATATTATATTTATGTCAAAGACAATAAATTGCATAATACATACTGCAGTATACAATTTTTAAGTATAATATAGCATAAACTAGGAGCTTCAACTCAAATTTCTTCAGACTATGCTTGAAATGGGTTTAACAGAACTGTGGGGAACTCTTTATTTTCAGCGCCGCTAGATGTCAGAGCTAGCGAACATCAGTGTATGGATACATGCGCTAGCGTCTGCTCCGCGAACACTGCGCATGGGCAGATGCGCGCGAAGAAGCGAAGGAAAGAGGACTCTGGTCAGTAAGTTCACGCGAGTTCAAGCGATAGTTAGTCCGTACTAGTCACTGACACCTGTTGGTCAGATAGCGGCTCGCGGTTTGTGAATGTTAATCGCGCTACCATATTTTCCTCTCTGTAATTATTTACCTAAAGAAAAATAAAATCGAATTAATGAGTTTAAAGAAAAACCTTCTGAGATGACTCTTTTTGGAGTATTATGTATGACAATCACCACATCGTGATTTATACAAAAGGTAACCGGCCCCTGCAACACGTGTTTACAACTTCTCGGATACGATAATCCACGTTCATCATCATCCAGCGCAAGTATTTTTATTGTGAAGTGCTGTCTTCTATGTTTACGAAAGACCTAGTTCCTCTCCTCACCAGTTATTTCCTGTATTTTTTTTAATTGTGGTGCAATATTTTCACGAAAACCAAAAACGTGATTTTTTTTCGTCGAACTCGTGCACGTGGTTTTTATTTCTCCATCACAGTGTTCCACGAATTTCTAATGTTCCGTGCTGGTGAGTTATGATTTGTTTTACATTTGGATTACCTGACATAATCAACACGCAAGGTAAGCTCATTTTCTTACCCATTTTTTTCCCATTTCCTTAACGTTCAGAAATTTTGTTGAAAGCGTAGGTAATGAATCCATCTAACTGCATTTGACTGGGGTTTGCGTAGATTATTTAAAATATTGACTCAGTTTATCTTATAATTTATTGCATAATTACCCTTATATTATGTTGCATTTTTATTGTGTCAACTTTATTGCATGATTTAGTGTTATATCCTTATATTATTGTATAATTTTGCATTTTTACTGTGTCATTCTATTTCAATATGTCTCTACCTATACCACAAGATGCATCGTTGGCAGATCCCAGTATCGCTCGCGTTTCAGTAAAACCCCCGCCGTTTTGGAAGGTTAATCCAACAATATGGTTTGCGCAGCTTGAGGCACAGTTTGAGATAGCCGGAATCACAGAGGACAAAACCATGCATCATCATGTGCTTTCCGCTGTTGATTCAGAGATCCTCAACACCGTTAGTGATATTATTTTGAAACCTCCGGCAGAGGAGAGATATAAGACCCTAAAGAATCGCTTGATTGAATTACATTCCGAGAGTCAATGAAAATTCGCCGTCTCTTACAAGGATTAGAACTTGGCGATCAACGCCCGTCACAGTTGCTCACCCGTATGCGGTCTCTCGCCGGCGAGACGGTAGGAGAACTTATCTTAAAGTCTCTTTGGCTTTCGAGGCTCCCTGCTCACACCCAGAGTATCCTAGCAGCGCTAAACGAGACTTTGCCCCAACTGGCAGTAACAGCTGACAAGATATCAGACCTAGCTTATACTCCTGGTATAAATTCAGCTGTTTTTCCACAAAGTTCCCACCTGGAGCTACAAATTGCTCAGTTAACAAAACAGGTCAGCGAACTTTACACGCTAGTACATCAGCGCGGACGTTCCCCGGATAAGCGCTCGAACGGGCAACACGGCAGAAGGCGTAGTCAGTCCCGCGGAAGAAATTGCCAGTATAAAGAACCCTCAAACAACCAGTGTTTTTACCACACTAATTTTGGTTCTAATGCAAGAAAGTGCAACCCACCATGTACGTTCGGTAATTCGGGAAACTAGATCGGCGGTCGCCTGATGACCATACCCGCGATCGCCACGTTAATCACATTCTTTTGGCTGATCCGTCTACTATGTTAGAATTTCTTATTGATTCCGGCGCCGATATCTCAGTCATTCCTAGACGTATCACTCCTCAGGCAAAAGCTCGTGACAGTTTAGTCCTTTTCGCGGCCAATGGTTCCGAAATATCTACCTTTTGTACCAAACTCCTGACATTGGATTTACATTTACGCCGTACTTTTCAGTGGTCGTTTGTCATAGCCGACGTAAACCAACCAATCATAGGCTCCGATTTCCTCAAACATTTCAATTTATTAGTTGACGTAAAAAACAATAGATTAATTGATGCCGAGACCAAATTGTCCTATGGTGGTAAAACTCCTAACGATAACCCTCTTAGCACGAATATTTCAATTCTGTTAGGGGATTCTAAATTTGAAAAAATCCTAAGCATGTATCCAGAACTTACTAATCCCTCTCAATTTTCTAATAGAGTACTTTCTAACCCATGTCAAAACTCTAATAACATACAACCATCAACTATTTTCCATCATATTGAAACTAAAGGACCTCCCGTATTTGCAAAACCCCGACGTCTGTCTCCGGAACTTCTCCGGGCTGCACGTCAGGAATTTGAGTTCCTTTTGTCTCAAGGCATCATTCGTCCCTCAAAAAGCCCATGGGCAAGTCCCCTGCACATGGATAACAAGGCTAATGGCGACTGGCGTCCATGTGGCGACTACCGTCGTCTAAATTCGGTGACTATTCCTGATCGATACCCAGTCCCTCACATACAGGATTGCACTCAAATTTTCTTCGGCAAACATATTTTTTCAACCTTGGACTTAGCTCGCGCATACCACCAAATTCCGGTTTATCCCGAAGACATACCCAAGACCACAGTCACGACTCCATTTGGTCTCTTCGAATTCCTGTCCACCCCCTTTGGTCTACGTAACACAGGGCAAACATTTCAAAGGTTTATTCATCAGGTGTTGTCTGGTTTGACCTTTTGCGTCCCGTATTTTGATGACATCCTTATTGCGTCAGACAATGAAAACGATCACTTGAAACACCTTCGGCAAGTATTCGATCGCGTAAAGCAATATGGGTTAAAACTTAACCCCTCCAAATGTGTACTTGGTAAATCATCTGTGTCCTTTTTGGGTTGCTTAATCACCCCTTCTGGAGTAAAACCTCTCCCTAAAAAAACACAAATTATCTCGGATTTTCCGAAGCCTGATACTATCTCTCAGCTGAGATGTTTTCTCGCTATGATAAATTTTTATCGTCGCTTCCTTCCAAAAGCCGCAGAAACGGAAGCTCCTCTCCACGAATTCCTTAAAGACTCAAAAAAGAACGATAATCGTCCCGTCGGACGATTATCTGTCCCCGATGGACTGACGAAACCTGTGCTGCCCTTGCCAAATGCAAATCTTCTCTCGTGAATGCTGCAACATTATGTTTCCGTGCCCCTAACCAAAAACTCTCTAACGGTTGATGCGTCTGACATCGCTATTGGAGGAGTTTTACATGCTCAAAGTACTAATGGCCCTCAGCCGCTAGCTTTTTTCTCTCGAAAACTTTCCCCTTCGGAACAGAAGTATAATACATACGACAGAGAGCTTCTCGCCATATACTCAGCTATAAAATATTTTAGAGATGATCTCGAAGGCTCATCCTTCTCAATTTTCACAGATCATCGACCTCTTACCTACGCTTTCACCAAAAATTCAAATTCCGATTCCCCCAGACAATTAAGGCAAAAGAATTTTATAGTCAGTTTAGCACGGACATTAGGCATCTTCCTGGTCATGACAATGTGGTGGCCGATGCTTTGTCACGCATCGAAACAATCGATAACTCACCAGTTGATTTTGCTACACTCGCTGCAGCTCAAAAAGACGATAATGAGTTACAACATATGTTGAAAGACTCTAATTTCTCACTACAACTCCGTCCATTAAAGTTTGGCTCAGAACTGTTTATAATTTGTGACACGAGCAACAATAACATCAGACCATATGTACTTGCCAACCTGCGTAAGAAAATATTTTGTTCTTTACACAATCTGTCGCATACAGGAATTCGTGCAACTAAGAAACTAGTCTTGGAGCGATATATCTGGCCGGCAATTTCCAAAGGTGTTGCCGAGTGGACCCGTTCCTGTATTGACTGTCAACGATCAAAAGTATCGAGGCATAACCATTGTCCCATCCAAGCATTCACGATTCCGAATCAGAGGTTCGATCATGTGCATGTGGATTTGGTTGGCCCCTTGCCACCTTCGGATGGTTTTTGCTACCTGTTGACGTGCGTCGATAGATTCACCAGATGATCTGAAGCTATCCCTATTGGCGACATAACAGCGGAGACCGTCGCCCGTGCCTTCCTAAATCATTGGATTGCCCGGTTTGGCGTACCATCTGTGATCACGACGGATCAGGGTCGCCAGTTCCAATCGTCGTTGTTTCGATCATTGACGTCTTTGCTTGGCACGCGGCGCATCCGTACGACACCGTACCATCCCCAGAGCAATTGACTTGTTGAGCGTTTCCACCGATCGTTGAAACAAGCCCTGATGTGCCACCGAACCATCAAGTGGACAGAAACACTTCCGTTGGTTCTGCTACGACTTCAGTCAGCATTTAAAAATGACCTACAGTGTACGACCTCAGAACTGGTCTATGGCTCTACTCTAAGTCTACCAGGTGAGCTTATCTCTCCATCAGCAGCTCCAGTGGAGGAGACAACCATTTTCGTATAACGTTTGCGAGAGATAATGCAAGCATTGGCTCCTACACAAACGTCTGCACACAATAAAAGCAGAATTTTCACGCATCCTGCACTTGAGACCTGCTTTCATGCTTTCATCCGACGCGATGGAGTGAAGAAGTCTCTCCAACCTCCTTATAGTGGACCGTACAAAATCGTTGCTCGAACACAAAAGCATTTTACATTGCTCGTCAAAGGTTCACAATCTGTCATGAACCTCGACCGTTTGAAACCAGCATTTTTCATGGCAGATGCCAGCAACGATATCGTGACTCCTCAAGGTTCCTCCAAACGTGACGATTTGCCTACTCCTGATGCATTACCGCCAGCCTCCTCTAGGGACCAGCAGGATCTTCAGAGTGTACCAACTACTGTTACACGCTCTGGACGGCATGTCCGCTTTAACCTACGGTACCTTTAACTCCTCGTACCTTCGGTACTTGGGGGGGAGTACTGTGGGGAACTCTTTATTTTCAGCGCCCCTAGATGTCAGCGCTAGCGAACATCAGCGTATGGATACATACGCTAGATGTCAGCGCTAGCGAACATCAGCTTATGGATACATGCGCTAGCGTCTGCTCCGCGAACACTGCGCATGAGCAGATGCGCGCGAAGAAGCGAAGGAAAGAAGACTCTGGTCAGTAAGTTCACGCGAGTTCAAGAGATAGTTAGTCCGTACTAGTCACTGACACCTGTTGGTCAGATAGCGGCTCGCGGCTTGTGAATGTTAATCGCGCTACAATATTTTCCTCTCTGTAATTATTTACCTAAAGAAAAATAAAATCGAATTGTTGAGTTTAAAGAAAAACCTTCTGAGATGACTCTTTTTGGAGTATTATGTATGACAATCACCACATCGTGATTTCTACAGAACTAACGAGCTTTTTGCTTACTTGACTGATTTTTATCATAAGATTCATCTTCATACATTTTCTATGCATTTTCTGAAATTGAGTAAATTTAAAAGAACTAGCAAAAACAACGATTGCATACCTTTGAATTTTTCTATTACGTACAAATTTCACGACTTTTGCATGAAGAACATTTTACCAAAGGACAAGAAAAATTTATAAAATACGTAGATTAAAATTTATGAGGTAATTGGAATTATATCATCTAATCTCGTATAGTTTTACTTTGATAAAATTACTTCACTAGATAAGTAAACTTCCCTAGGTGCTTGGCACAAGTGTAAAGGAAGAAAAGAACTTTGTCTCTTAGTTAAAATGTCTCTTGGATAAAACTGTACATTCTCATATCTGAGAATATTACTAAATACTGCTTGATATACATATGATATACAAAACTACTATCTGATATGAAAATATTATTATTTTGGTTTTTAGACACATATTCTCCAAGACCTTCCAGCGAAATACCCATGTGATTGACCTCCATGTTACAAATTACCTTGTTATTACAGATATTTTTGCCATATGTGGGTTTTCATTTACGTTTATTTTTGCTTTGCACAAGGTTGGTTGTTTTACTACTCTAAGCTCATCTTTCAATACGTTACCAAAACTAGCCAGGACCTGCCGCTTAAAGCCGAAACATATATGTTATCATAAACGAGGCTATTTCCCATTACTGTCTTGTTCACGAAGTAGCGAAGCCTACCACGGCTAGATCCAGGTATATCTATCCCTATAGAACAAACTAAACAGAGACGGGGGTAGAGCATTAAAACACTTTTATTTAACATAAAAATATACAATTATGTACAAATTCAATGCCGTAGCACACTTTCTAGCCTACACCCAAAGAAAGAACAGTTTATTACACGGAACTCCGGCCCACACCCTCTGGAGCTCTCAATAGGCCAGCCGTCGTACGTAGTGACCGAAGTCAAAGCAAACCCCGTTCTCCTCTTCGAGCCGAGCAGAATTGGATTTGAAGAGTGGAGTGCCTTGATCTGTAGATTTTAACTCCTGTACGCAAGATATTTTATAATCAAGGATAATGTGCTCAGTATTAAAAATTATTAAGATAAGTTAAAATTAAAAGCTACTAGTTAATTTCAATAAAATTTTTTTTTAAAGTTTAGCACCTTCAAGAAATTGAAGGGTAAGAGAATATTATGAAGTAAAAATTAGAAAAATATTAAGATTAATAAAATTAAGATTAAAAAGTAGAAATTAAAAATTTAAACAAGATAAGTTGAATTAAGTTAAGAAGTTAACGAAAATGGCCCACAGCAAAAGAAAATAAAGGCCCTGTGCAGGGACATACAATTCGTAATGAGATTATTGCTGATTTCCGCGGGGGAAAACTTAAAATATCAAGGTAGGGAAATTTGGAAGAAGCGATACCACCTGGGACCGAACCCACAACGCAGTGTTTCGCAGGTCAGCGCGATGCCACTGCGCTACAACAGGACACGAGCAGGTGAGCGAGATGGAATGTGTATCGCGTTAAGGAAATTAGTGTTAGCTCCTAAGGAGACACGCCCTGGGGCGTTTGCGATTAGCAAGGAGATTATAATCGTAATCAGGAAATTCTGCAATGATTGCATTAAGAATGTTCGGTAGGCTATCATAAAATTTCTAAGAAATTTTATGAGACTGTTTCGTGAGTGTAGAAATGCCAAAGTCGACATGTACCGGAAAGCTCGTCGGATTCGCCTGAGAGTTTTACTCTGGAAAACTTCTAATTTTTTAGTATGCGTCTGTGCGGTGGAAAACCACACAAGGGGCAGCATAAAGCGCAACAGGTAAAAGACTGTTTATATAAGAGAACTTTGTTTCTCATCGATAGATGATGACTGAAAAATATAATACGGAGTTGCATGGTGACAGCATTGCACTTACTAACAGTATTAGTTATGTGGGGTTTCCAAGTAAGTTTGCGGTCCAGAGTAAAGCCAAGATACTTCACTGTGTTTTCCCATTCAAGCGGGGAGTGTTGAATATAACGACACGGAGGATTGCGACAGCTATTACTGAAATAGATCGCGTCTCGTCTTCGAGGCGCTTGCCGGTCGCTAATATAACATTTTTCCAAACTCCTCTGACAAAAGCCTCTCTTGCCATCGATGATGCAATCCGGCGCTCGCCGAACCTAGGGCTACTCCTAGTCGCTTTGTTACGGCTCGCGACGTCTGTTGTCGGCGATGATAATCTGACACGCCTATGTTGAGAAGATCATTTCTTTCGCGGCTAAAACGCGACGACATTTTTCAGGACATCGTGTCTACATGAGATATGAACCCGCAGATTGGTTCCAAAATCCATCGTCCTCGTCAAAAGGTCCATCCACCGGCCGCTTCATATTAGTGTAAAAAATATAGGAATACCATTTAATAGAAAATATCCGATAAAAATGTTCAATTTTTTGCATTTTATCCCATTTGCAATCCCATTCTAATTACTCGGCAGTAGCACGAAACAACGGTCTTTTCAAATTCTGTCAAAAGCATACCAAGCCATCGAAGAAATTATGTGATAAACCTAAAAAACAAGAAATATTCTTCGCAATTCTAAATAAAGAGATATCAGTATTCAGCAATAAAAAAGACGTTTTCTCGAGAAAAAAAGGGTAAAATTCAATCTTGTGCAAAATAGAATATTTCTTAAATTGATCTCATTGTTCAGTGTTTTCTTAATAAATTAGTTCTTTACTTCTGTTTTCCTTGCAGTTTACGTTAAAAAAGTTCTATATAGTTTAGTACATAAAGTAAAGAAAACCTAACGATTTAGCAATAATCAACGGAAATATTCGAAAAAAGAAAAAAAATAATCGGACGAGGAGAATAAAGGGTACTACGTTTAAACCTACAATACAATATCAAAGAAGCACTCCACATTTAACAATCCTTTTAAACGATATTATCAAATTAAACAAAATATTTTGTTATCAAATTTGCTAAAATAACCGGATACTTATAAAATATCTTCGCAATGAATAAAATTTTATTTAAGATCCTTAGTCCCTATGATATGGAAAATTTTCTTTCTAAAATGCCATTATGGAGACAATTATCTATAATAAACAATACCATTAACATATACATGTAAGAAATAGCATATTCTAATGATATCATTTTAAGTATGGTACATTTTACGTATTCTAAGAACATTCTATTTCCAGTTCATTTAAAAATATTTTGTCACTTTTTCAGCAATTACTGAATTTTGAAATTCGTTGTTTGGTTTTTATTACACTGTAACATTAACTAAAATTCGCTGATCTCAGTAATTTCTTCCAGAATAACACTGACAATATTGAAATAATACAGGTATAATTACGTGACTTAAAGTTCCTAAAATTATAAAACTATTTCTGAACTAAAACTAAGCTATACCAATATGTTGTCCTCTACTTGCGAATTATGTGACTAAATTATTTCTTAATTTTATTCTCAAGAAAATTTTATATTTTATAGTCAATCTATTTTCTGTTTTACAGTATATATCCTGTTCACAGTTCCTCTAGCAATAGTTTTCTCACTTTTCCAGCAATTACTTTCTTTTGAAACTCATTATTTCTTTATGTTTCACTCTAACAGCACCAGAATTTTTTAAACTTTAGAATTTCGTCCTGCAAAACAACCTACAACATTGCAATAATAAACTGATTTTGATTCTAATTTCCTAAAATTGCAGAACCATTTCTAAACTAAAACTAAACTGTACCAAATTCATATCTTCAACTTATTGACTACAGCACAATATTATCGCTTCATTCGGTACACATAAAAACTTTCACATAAATTCATTTTCTGGTTTACATTTCAAAATAAAAACTGGTCCTAGTCTTTTCTATACTTTTCACAATGATAAATGCTAAAACTTAAAACAAAAACTAAGCATTTTTAAAAAACTCTTAAAAGTATTAAAAAAAAGCTGAGTGATTTTCAAGAGGATAAGTAGTACCTCCATATCATATTCGAAAACAACATGCATCAAAAGGAGTACTCCCATATTTCAAGTTACGATATTCATTATTTTATCACACTTTATACACTGTAATAATGTTTGACCTGCCAATATTCTTAATCTAAAATCCCAAGGAGAGACAGCAAATATTTTCGTAAAACATTGGTATTTTCCCCCTAAACCTGAAACTGAACTATAATGCTTACAATGAAAAGGAGACACGGCACAAAAATTGTGTTTCAATAAATTTGGAGAATTCTAGCAGCTATATATAAAGCCTGATAATACAGTACTGAATAGAAATTATATCCGTTTAAGCTTTTAGAAGATGAAAATGTAGATTAAAAATGCATTACGGATTCCTCCCTCCCTGTGCATTTGAACATACAGCTTTCCGGTCTCAGGTGTTCTTTGAACGCATTGCCATGCCAGCAATATAAAGCAATCTAATAAAACGTTAGAGGTTCAGTGTATTTTCTTTAATCGAAAAATATTCCTTCTTCTCAAATTTTATGGGAGTTTGCAACATTATTGTTGTCATAGCTATTCATGGCTTAATATCACTGGAAAGAGGTTTTTTCAATGGAATTGTTATTATCATTATTATTATTATTTTAGGGGTATACTTTTTATGGTCAGGAAATCGGACTTTTTAGAAATGCCATTTTTTGTTTAAGGAATAATTTTTTTTCAAAATATGTAGTTAAAAGAAAGAATCGACTAAGAGATGCAGCACATGATACTGAAAATATATTTTTGTGGTTTATGAAGTAATCGTAGGATTTCCTCTAAAAAGGAACATTCATCCCTAAATCACAATGCCAGTAGATGTCACTTCACAAAAAAACTATTGTTTAAACTTCCTTTTTCGGTTGCTTAATGAATTCCATCAGATGCATCTCAAATCTAGTCCATTGCTTCCACACTCACATATACACTCATCTATATATATATATAGCAGTTCCGAAACTGACTGACTCACTGAATGACTGATTGCCTGAGTGACATACAACTTACAGACCAAACCGCAGAACATAAAGACCTGAAATTTTGCACGGCGATTCTTGTTATAGTGTAGGGGTGCACTAAGAAAGATTTTTGAAAAATTCTTCTTCAATTTTTTAAAATTATACTTTTAAGCTGTTTTAGTAACGTTTTTAAGTTTGCATTTAAAATAATAATTTGACGGTTATAAAATTTATATCACGAGAAAGATCATAAAAATTCCTTTAAAATGAAATCTTTTCGAATCTTACCTCCATTTTCTGATTTTTGGTGAATTTTAAACGAATAATTTTTAGAATTTAATTTATCAAATTCTGTGCCACTTTAAAGTAATTTATCGTCCCGTGCATGATAATGAAATAGACAAATAAAATATTTTTTTTCTTGCTAATGCGGCAGACGATTGGACATTATCCAAAAAAATATTAAAATATAGTAAAAGATATGTTCCTAAAACTGTACTATATTAACTGTAATATATTCTTTATGTTCTATTAAATTTAATTAGAATATTTTCTGCTACATTATTTTGTCTATAAACACATCCGTTACGATTTTTTATAAAAATATTTTTTTTTTTTTTTTTACATCAATTGCATACATTGACCGTTGTATTTAATTTGAATGTACTCCGTAGCGAAGTACGGGTTTTCAGCTACTAATATATATATATATATATATATATATATATATATATATATATATATATATATATATATATATATATATATATATATATGTAATGTACTGGAACAGCCAAGGAGAAGACTGGTGTCCAGCACATCACAAAGGATGATGAGTAGTCGTGGCTCGAATAAACAACGCGGTCAGTTACGGCATTACATTTTATTAGACGGAGAGTACGTCTTCCCAAGACAGTTACAAAATCCGAAAGTGTACCGGTTTGTTGATCAGACGGCTTATATAAACTTTGTCATGTGATCATGATAGTGATTAGGGATTTGCTGTTGTCGACAAGTCACATGGGGTTTTATGTAATCTGCGTAGAGCCTATATGAAATCTTGTCTAATGCTACGCAGGTTTGAAAAAGGAAGCCATTTAATATTTCCCACCGGACGCCTTTTAGGACTTAGAATTGAAAGCGAAAATTATCTCGTACGCCCAAGGGAATTTAGAATAATTTTAGAATTTAAAATGGTATGGGGTTTTTAATGTTATAGAATATAACCCCCGTCCGAGAAGAGGCTGACCAACAATGCCTGCATTGGAGGACAGACTCACCCAGCCATGTGAGGAAAATGGGCGTCGACCACAAAATTGGAAAAAGTTTGAAAAGGAACATATGTGTTAAGTTAATTTTAGTATGATCACATGACAAGACATTGCACATTTCAATATTGAATCCACACAAAATACACTACTGATTTACTAATTTATGAACACAATAAAAGAAAAAAAATTATAGTAATTAATGATCAATTATAGAAAATTGTAAATTATGTAAATTTCTTCTCATATTGTTGCTTTGAAAAAAAAATAAATTTAAAAATGTATTTAGCATCAACTGAAAACAATGTTGAACAGGACGGCGCCTCCCCACACAACAAAATCTCAGAAGATAATAAATGAAACCTTTCTTAAAATTTACAAAATTACCAAAGATTCACTTCAAATATACACTGAAATTTCAATTTAACTTCGAGTCGACTCAAACAGATAATAAAATTGAGCAGCAAGAATATCACACAAAACAAAAAAATGAAGTAAATAAAGTTTAACTTCACACAATTCAAAACGTAACCTGTATAACGTTTCTCAGTAAAATTCACTACCATGGAGTGAGTGCCAAAAAAAATTACAGGAATATCTGTCCATCTCAGCCTATCCGTACATTGTTCGTCTGTCCATTTTTATCAAATAAAAGTTTCGTCATTTGGACAGTAGGTTACAGAGAAGAAATATTGTTCACGTTTTTCAAACTCCTGAAGGAGTATTTTATCACAGTCTCTTATAATTGCTGTGTCCTTGGTTACAAATGTGGCTACACAAAATTTTCAATTTTAACATAACAATATCTTGTATGATACTAAATAATAAAAATCACAAGTTTTAATAAAATCACATTTCAAATATATAAATTGTATATAAAAGTTGTAGAACATTTATTATACTATAAGAACTCTATAGTATTTATACTATAGTATTTATACTTTATTATACTATAAAACTCAATCATGTCAACATTTTCAATATCAAATCCTTATTCATTATGTCTAGTTTCATGTCTTTATATTTCTTATTATTCTCATTTCACTATTCAATATATTCATTTTTATTCCAACAATATTTATTTATTCAAAAATTCTATTCAATATTTTTTCTATTCACTTTTCTTCTCATCTATTTTACTTGTTTTCAAAAACTTTTTCACTTAATATTCAATGCATTCATTCTAGTCATTCGTATATACGTATAGAAGGGTGGAGCTCTCTTTTCTTTGTTTTAGGTACCTGTTTGTATGTGTGTCACCCAAACTCTTAGTTTCAAATTCTTTAATTCTACCTCTAAACAGTGAGGGGTTGTGTTTATGTTTGTGTAAAACGTGGGTTTTCTTTCTCCCTATTGTACGAAGACTAATAAGGAGGAAAGAATGGCCGTACAGTGGACCAACCGTTATTCTCCCGACAGAGTATGACCGCCTAGAAAAACAACGTCTTGCATAGTACAAAGATGGAGAAAAAGGAAAAATGTGCATATGTCATACCTGTTGAAGTGTAATATAGAAATGGGAGGACAAAGGAGTGGCCATCCCAGCCCTCTCTTCATTATCGGTTTAGTATATGTTTTCAGCAATTGAAGTGACTGAACTGGTGAAATAAAAAAAATTTAAAAAAAAAGAGTTTTCTACTGAGGTGGGATTACATCCAACGCGCTTGTAGAGGGGTTGATAGGAACGATTATTCAAGGAAGAGAAAATTTACTGAAAGGTAAAAGAATGTGGTGTCACCGTGGTCTCGGACACAAAAATTGTTCACTACTTTCTCCTAAAGAAGCAATTTAAAATCGGCATTACTACGCATGTCTAATTTCATGTAAACAGATTTAAAAACCCAGTTGTATTTCAGCTCCAAACACATATTTTTTTTCCTGCAGGAATTTCTGTATAATTTCCTTCCCGAGTTGGGAAAGATCTATTTTGTTTTATGTATTAAATTATAAATTTTATTTTGACGATTAAACTCCTTCCAGTTTATGCTTGCATTCGTCATTGCATTTCATCACGAATACGCAGCGGCATGATAGCCGTATATTCCACTAGCTATCGCCGCAAGGTTAGTAGTCCTACCTTAGAAGGGCTACACTGGTGACCCGGACTGTTACACAGGTGAAATGTTTCAACGTGTATCCGTATTAACGTATGTGGATATATACAAACGTGCAAGCACCTAACTTCAAGAATTCTTTTGCTTTTTAAACGGCTGTTTTGCTTTTTAACTTCTTTTGCTTTTTGACTGGACTGAGCCGTGTACTTCATATTAATGGCGGCTTTCTTCTGCGTAGGATAAAGCAGGTAGGTGAAATGTTCATGGTTTTGGTTCTTGACCTCCTTTAAACATATTCGTGTCAATAGCAGTGTTTGAAAATGTTTAAATTTAATGTTTACAAAATATTTTAACGCACTATTGTAAGTCAGGTTTGATAAAGATTTTAAACATGTTTTGTAATTTAAGAGCTTTTCTTGCTGTGTTATACAATTTTATACCAGTATTGTTTTGAATAATGGATGGGGATACTGTATCTCAGGATATTTGTCGAGTAGCATTTAAAGCGTCTACATTTTGAGAAGCTGATGCAGAGCTTTGGTTTTCACAAGTCCAAGCCCAATTCGCCTTTCCAGGGATTACGGCTGATCAAACAAAATTTCATGGTGTGATAACTGCACTAGATAGAGCCCAGGATCTTAAAGTGCGTTCGAGACATTGTAGTTAAAACCCCAGCTAAAAATGCTTATGAGGAGTTAAAAGCTCGTGTTTTGTCATATTTTGAACAGTCGGAGAGTTCACGTTTAAAACTTTTTTTGAATGATTTAGTGTTAGGTGACCAACGCCCTTCTCAATTACTTTGCGAAATTGAAAGTTTGAATGGCGAAAAATTGAACCGAAGTGCAATTCGTGGTTTGTGGTTGCAGCGGTGACCATAAAATGTTCAACAAATACTAGGGGTGTTTTCTGACGAAGAAACCGATAATAAGAAATTGGCAAAAATAGCTGATAAAATTTATGAGTGTTCTGTTAACAGCATCGTGGCTTCAGACACACGTATAGAAAGTTCCTCATTTCAAACGCTTAAAAAGGAAATTGCTGAATTAAAACTTAAGATTGAGTAAATGTCTCGTAAACCGGTGGTTCGTAACTTTTGTAAAAGAAATCATGGTTTTCAAAATGACAGTGCTACAGCTAAATTGTCTTCTATACTAATAAAGAGACAAGTGGATGTCGAGAGATCACGTGACCGTAACTCATCCGGGCGGGGACATATCCTCGAAAAAAAAATGGCCGACAAATATACAGGAAAAGGGGGAATTTTTTTTCTCATGAAAGTACATAAATGTTACATATTTGGAAAGAGCTTCGAAAACTGATAATTTTTTCTGCGTACACTTATTCTGTTAATTCAATAGTTTTAGAGATATTTTCATTCTAAAATCACTCACTGCTGAGAAACCAAATCATCGGGTGCAGTGGTGCTGTCATCTGTCGGCAGCAACGAGAATGAAAATTGAAAGGAATTTATTCACTTGAATTCAATACATTTGTAGGCTTTTTTTTCTTTTGTGGGGCCCGAAGTACATAAATATGTTACACGGATGGCTTGAGCGTAGCTAGGCGAAGCCCGAGCCTAGCCGGGTGAAGCCCGGCTAGTCTAAAAATAAAAGGTATTGCTGGTATCATTATAGATTTTAAAATTATGCTCGCAAGTGCGTACCCCCATGTAAATGGTCGAAAAACTGTTAAGCACTTTTGCTGCGTCGGCCACAAACGGTGTTTGTGCTGGTAGCCGACTCTTTATATAGGAAAGTTCTACTCGCACATAATTTTTAGTTGATTCCGGTGCTTCTATTAGCTGTTTTCCAAAAAACTTACTTCTCGTAATGTTCCCGCTGAACTTAAATTGTATGCTGCCAATGGTACTGTCATAAAGACATATGGCGTAATACGATGCGAACTCGATTTCAGACTTAGGCGAAAATTTACGTTGAATCTTATAGTGGCTGATACTAATACACCTATCTTGGGTACCGATTTTTTAGAACATCTTGCAATATGCATAGATATGAAGAATAGGCGTATTCTCGACAGTGAGATGTCATTTTCAAATGTAGGTTCTATATATTCTGGCCCAGATTTACGTCTTACTCCACTAGATGGTACATTGAAATACGATTCGATTATAGCCAAATTTCCACAACTTTTTAATCCTAATACTATCTAACTATATTAAAAAGCTGGTTATTAACTCACTGTATTGAAACCACTGGACCACCCGTATTTTCAAAACCCCGTCGTTTGAACCCTGAGAAATTACAAGCTTTAACGAACGAATTTCGAATGATCGTTAATCGAGGTGTTTTGAGGCCTTCTAAAAGTCCTTGGGCTAGTCCCATACACTTTGTCCAAAAAAGGACAACACTTGGCGTATTTGCGGAGCTATCCGTGCGTTAAACAAGGTAACTATTCCTGATCGTTACCCTCTCCCACATATTCACTATGTTGAATGGGATTGAGGGGAAAGAATTTTTTTTCTAAATTGGATCTTGTTAGGGCGTATCAACAAATCTTCGTGGAGGAGGCTGATATTATGAAAACTGCTGTAACAACACCTATAGGACTGTTTGAATATGTAAAAATGCCATTTGGTCTTAGGAATGCTGGTAATACTTTTCAGAGATTTCTAGATAATATTTTAAGAAACTTTGATTTCTGCCTATCGTATTTAGATGACATATTCATTTTTTCTGATGATGAACAGTCGCATCAGATGCATTTGCAGAAAATATTTGAGCGATTAAGCGATTATGGTCTAGTGGTAAATGTATAAAAGTGCATATCTGGCGCTTTGGAAATTTCATTTTTGGGTTTTTTAATATCGGAAAACGGTGTCGCGCCCCTGCCTCATAAAGTTCGTACTATTTTAGAGTACCTTCGACCAAATATTGTTAGTGAACTACGGACATTTTTAGCCATACTTAACTTTTACCACAGATTTTTAAAAGGTTTAGCAGAGAAACAAGCTTGTCTTTATGATCTTGTAAATAATAAAAAAAGAAAGACAAAACTCCTATCACCTGTACCGAAACTTGCATTGCAGCTTTCGAGTCATGCAAAAAGGCGATAGCTGACGCTACTAGTCTTGCTTTTCCTGCTCATAATGTACCCTTAATCTTAACTGCAGATACGTCTGATTATGCTATAGGAGCTGTTTTATCACAATTGATAGGTGAAGAACAGGAACCATTAGGATTTTTTCTCAAAATCTTTCCCCCGCACAAGTTAAATGCAGTGTACAGAGGCTGTTCACACATTTTTTAGACGATTTATATTGTATTCACAAAGCTAAATTACATAAAATTCTTGTGTTTTAAATGTTCTATTTGACATCCCTTATTCTGAACTATCTTTCGACACCGCAATTTCCAGGATAATAATGCCTTTTGAAGTGTCAGAAGAGGTATTCTATCCCATTCCTCCTGAACAGCTTTCCAGAGTCCTGTAAGGGTTTGGGGACGACGTTTGGATAACGCAGATTTTAAAAGTCCGAAAGCACAGAAATCCATAGGTGATACATCGGGAGATTTAGTAGGGATATCAGTGAAGGGTATGGCCTTGATACCAGTTTTTTGTTCCATTTCTTTCAGGAAATTTACAGTGGATTTTGATGTGTGACTGCTAGCTTTGTCCTGATGGAGTCTCACAGATTGATGGCACTGTGGGTAAAGCGATGGTATTTCATTCAGAAAAATTGGCGATAAAATATGTTCCTGATAGTATTTGGAGTTAATCTTGACATTTTTTTCCACTCTCTTTATTTTTAACTTGCCATTATAATAAAAACCAGCAACAATCATGTATCCCTTAGAAAAACTTTCTTTCGATTCTTTG
This sequence comes from Dolomedes plantarius, assembly GCA_907164885.2. NCBI lineage: Eukaryota > Metazoa > Arthropoda > Arachnida > Araneae > Dolomedidae > Dolomedes > Dolomedes plantarius. The sequence continues at coordinate 96,835,648 of OU015492.1, read as the reverse complement.
AACCATGTACTTAAATTTTTTTCTCCCCTTTTATGATAATAAATGGCTCTCTTTTTGTTGCAATCATTGAAATACACCCATGATTCATCTATTGTGACAATTGTTTTCCATTTTTCTTTGGATAAGTGTTTCTCATATAGAATTCTGCATCGTGTCCTGCGTTCAGCTATATGATTTGGAAGAAGACGATGCACATTGCGTTTTTTCGCTTTCTTAAGATTTAAATCAACGTTTATCATTTTGTTTAGAGTGGACACCGAGCAATTTAATGATTTTGCAACTGTCCTTTGATTAGGGGGACTTTCTTTTAACATTAAACAACGTACCTTTGCAATAGTCGAAGATGTCCGTTTTTTCCTTGGATACTTGTTTGGAATTTTTGTCCCACTTGAGGCTCCAATTTGACGTTTTTTTCCTTTCTTGTTGACGATATTACCTATCGACGCTTTAGATATCACAATACCATGACTCTCACATCGTTTTTGGATAACGGAGTATGCATATTTCTCTTCGGAAAGAGCATAAATGTAGCCTTCGAACCACTGTTTTGTTAAAAACGCCATTTTGAATAAAAACAAAACTTTCAAGCCGCAGACGATAATTTTGTCTTTTAAAAACACAGTACAATTGCAATTATTTCTTTTGCAGCAAAGGATTTTTTATTACCGCTTATCAAAATCGTCTAAAAAATGTGCGAACAGCCTCTGTATTTGATCGCGAATTATTATCAGTCTATGCCTCTGTCAAGCATTTTAGACATATGTTGGAGGTTAGAGAAGTGATCATTTATACTGATCATCGACCTCTAACATATGCTTTTGATCAAAAGCTTATTAATTCTTCTGCTAGGCAGGTGCGACATTTAGAGTTGATAAGTCAATTCACAACTAACATCCGATACATACCAGGTAATCAGAATGTAGTCGCGGATGCCTTTTCTAGAGTCAATGCTGTTAATTTAACTAGTTCTGTTAATTACGATCAGTTGGCTACGGATCAGATTAATGATCCTGATTTGAAAGAATATTTAGAAGATAAAAATTCTGGAGGTCTAGACCTAAGACTTATGACATTTCCCTCTTGCAAAAATGCAATTTATTGTGATATTTCTAATGATATTATTAGGTCATTTATTCCAGTTAATTGGAGGAGACAGATTTTCGACTACATGCACAATCTGTCCCATCCTGGAAATAAAGCCACGCTGCGATTGTTACAGCAGCGGTTTGTCTGGAAAGGTATGAAACAGGATTGCAGTAGGTGGTGCAGAGAATGTCTGCAGTGTCAAAGAACTAAGATACCCGACACAACAAAGCGTCTTTTGGTGTCTTTACTCTAGCGGAGAGGTTCTCCCATGTTCATTTAGATATCGTGGGACCCCTTCCTCCGTCACAAGGGAACAGATTTTTATTGACCGTCATTGATCGGAGTACAAGGTGGCCAGAAGCAAGACCCATTCCCGATCAGACAGCTGAGACCGTGGCAACAACCTTCATCGATTGCTGGATTTCCAGGTTCGGCATTCCAGAGTTTATAACTACGGATCGTTGTACTAATTTTGAGTCTGAACTTTTTAAGTGCTTGTAAGAACGTCTTGGTGTTCAAAAGAAACGAACGACAGCGTATCATCCTCAAGCAAATGGCATTGTGGAAAGATTTCATCGCGTATTAAAGGCAGCGCTGATGGCGGTGGACTCGGTTCACTGTACCGACGCTATTCCCCTCCTGCTTCTTTCTATTCGTTCAGAGGTTCGTGAGGATCTGCAAGCATCCCCTACACAATTAGTTTAAGGAAGCACGCTTAGACTGCCCGGTGAATTGTTCCAAGGACAGCAGCTTAAGAGGATTTCTCCGAACCTGATTGAAAAGTTTCAAAAATGTATGAGTAAGATTCGAGAAATTCCAACACAAAGTCATTCCAAACCTAATATATTTGTTTCAAAGGATTTGAGCAAATGTGGTTATATTTTTTTGAGGACAGACAGCTTAAGGAGGCCATTAGTCCCTTCCTATCAAGGACCGTTGACTCCAGAACGGATAAACTGTTTAAAATTGCTGTTAATGGAAAACATCAAACAGTTCCGATCGAGAGAGTCAAGCCAGCTTTTGTTTTTCAGTCTGAGGTCCCTGGTGACATCCCACATATTCCCGATAAAGAATTAGTGATTACTAAATCCGGCAGAGTTTCAAAACCTGTCGAAAGATTTAAAGTTATCTGTCGAGGTACTAACCTGTCGAAGGATTTAAAGTAAGATTACGTTTTCTTTCGGGAGGTAGTATCCTAAAGATTTAAGTTTAAAAAAATCTTTTCTTATATTGTACCCTTTTTCTGCGCGGGGAGTGGTGTGGTGTCACCGTGGTCTCGGACACAAAAATTGTTCACTACTTTCTCCTAAAGAAGGAATTTAAAATCGGCATTACTGCGCATGTCTAATTTCATGTGAACAGATTTAAAAACCCAGTTGTTTTTCAGCTCCACACACATACTCTTTTCCCTGCAGGAATTTCTGTATAATTTCCTTCCCGAGTTGGGAAAGATCTACATATTTTGTTTTATGTATTAAATTATAATTTTTATTCTGACGATTAAACCCCTTCCAGTTTATGCTTGCATTCGTCATTGCATTTCATCACGAATACGCAGCGGCATGATAGCCGTATATTCCACTAGCTATCGCCGCAAGGTTAGTAGTCCTACCTTAGAAGGGCTACAAGAAGTAGAAATGTCATAGTCGGGTTCAATTTCAGATCCAAAAAAATTCACATATAATAGAACTCTTAAGAAGAAAGTTTTAAGTTAGACAGTTTTTTTCAACAGTTTTATCTTTAGTAGGACAACACATAATTACTTATATAAAATTAAGAAAAATATGATGTTAAGCATCAAACAGAAAAGAAAAAATGGATCTATTGTTTGTCATTATTCGTGGTGTAGTTTTAAGTTCTCTGGTGCATTATAATATCTTAATTTGCAAGCATGGACAATTTCAGAATTTTGTTTGGTGTTAAAGTTTGGTTTATCAATTTTATATTCAATAGAATCCAAAATACTCAACATATGAAACTATTAAACATACAATAATAAAATACTCCTAATACTACTACTAATAATAATACCTCAATATTCTCTATCAATTGCCATAATTTAATGTTAATGTTCAAAATTCAATGTCCAAAATATTATTCTATCAATTGACACAAATAACCAAAATTCTTTTACCAATACCCATCTCAGTTTCTTAAGTTAACCATGAAATCGATAAGCCAAAATTAATTTTTCTCTTCTTATATCACATTTTGGTATGAATCCTCGCTATATTTTTCGCATACTCATATTTTCTTTTTAAAAGCTTCACAAACATATTTCTATCTCGAGAATTTTCTGGGGCGGATGAACTAAATATAACATATAATGGTTTTTAATTCTCCAATTGTGGTTGTTTGGCACCGTAAGTCATGTTATAAGGACGTTCCGTTTATATGAAAACCGCAATTACGCCTTTTAATTCCAACTTTATCCTCCTGAAATCTCCTTTACTTAAATTCGTAAAAATACTCGCGAAATCCCAAAATCAAATGTAATATATCATTAATAACCAAAATATCTAAATTATAAAATTTTCCTGATGTCTGAGATAATTACTAAGTCATCCATGCAGGTATTTTCCAAAATCAAAACCACAAGCATCAGATGTTTACATTTAGAAAGCTTAACTTGAAAACTGCAAAATTCTAGGTGAACTGAATCAAAACAAGTTTGACTCTTTTCGCGATTGTTTATCAGATTACCGCCGACCTTCAAAATTATAGCCTAAATGGCGTCCAAATGCTCCTCTGTTTACACAAAATGCGCGCCGGAACACGGAAGTGAGTTAATTTTAATGTACCTTTTTTTTTCTCTTTTCTCTCCGCGACGATTTTGAACTGTGTGCGAAAAACCAGTATTTATAGAGTTGCTACACTCATTTGACATTTCAATTTAACATAACCAAAGGTTATTACTTTTCCTAAAACACTAAAATATTCATTACTAGAAAAAGAACACAGAAATATTATAAAAATTATACAGAAAATACACACTTATAATCATTTTATCAAATATAAGTCTCAAAAATTTCTTTAGTGCAATCCAACATAGAAACAAAACATTCATTTTTTAAAATGAAAACCCACAATATACATTATAAGTCATTGATATCTTTCGTTTTTAATTGTATCATTTTTACTTAGCTAAATCAATAATTTGAAAATATTTTCACTGACACACATTTATAATAAATTTTTATCAATATCTATTAATATTAAAATTTTTCACCCTCAACAATAATTCGTAAATTTTAGCTTATCAATTGCAGTGGTTATTCATAGTCCTTACCATTATACTTATTAATTTCACCATTAGATATCTTCATAATTTTACCATTTGCAGCTCTGTTCTGAATTTATCTTGGTGAAGTTCTTGGCTTAGTTAATTCCGGAACACATTATCCCAATTGGAACACCATGAATGAGCACTTTAAAGAAACTTTTTAGCACACACATTTTTTCTCTTTTTCGGAAGCTGTAGAATTTTTTCTTTTGGTAACATTTTAGAAATGACATATTGCGTTGAACTGCTGGAATAAACTTTTATCGCGAACACATTTTTCTATTTTGCACACAATATCGATGACTTAACATTTTCACAAAAGATCATAAACACTCGAACAAAGAACTGATGTCGCACGGAATTAGTCGCAATTTTTCTACTGAAGACTTATGGAAAGCGTTGATCTTGGAAACTCGCTGAATTGGAAAGGATGATGTCATACAGGAGCGCCGAAGGCGCACAAAATTTTACGATGTACTCCCAAGGAATCCGCTGGTAGCTTAATGGAATGGAGATTTATTGGGGTTGAGCGCGTCACCTCATGGCTGACAGGAACTCTTAAATTGTCCGGCGTTGTTGAAGACATGGCGGAAACCGGGGCACTCTGTTTCTTATTTTTGCAAGTGAAGAGGATTCACTGAAGTTGAAACCGGAAACCATAAGCAGCTACACAAATTTAAAAAAAAAGGCGAATGAAGAAGGCAGAACACAACTTTTGTAGACACGTAGAATCTTCGATGCCACATCCAAGAAAACTGAAGATACGAAGAAGCAATCAAAACAGAAGTTTATCTCGGCGCAAAATCATCACAGTAGTTAGCATCTATCGAGGGTACTCGGAATGAAGCCAGCGATCTTCTAATTATCAGGATCCGCAAAGTCAAAACCATATTCTCCTTTCCAGGAGGTCTGTACTGCTGTTGTTTGCGCGGCACACACGTAACACGCCGGAATAACGGGGGTAAAAGGAGACATCAACTTTGACACATAAAGCCCACAGCGTAAGTTGACTTTTCTCCGTTGACAGCAAACAAAACTATAGGCTGGAAATCCATCAATACTTCTGGTCTCGCATGCTGGTTCCTTATCGCTGCCGCCTAGTTGTAATGTACTGGACAACCCAAGGAAAAGACTGGTGTCCAGCACATCACAAAGGATGATGTGTTGTCGTGGCTCGAATCAACGACGCGGCCAGTTATGGCATTACATTTTATTAGACGGAGAATACGTCTTCCCAAGACAGTTACAAAATCCGAAAGCGTACAGGTTTGATGATCAGACGGCTTATATAAACTTTGTTATGTGATCATGATAGTGATTAGGGATTTGCTGTTGTCGACAAGTCACATGGGGTTTTATGTAATCTGCGCAGAGCCTATATGAAATCTTGTCTAATGCTACGCAGGTTTGAAAAAGGAAGCCATTTAATATTTCCCACGGGAGGCCTTTTCGGACTTAGAATTGAAAGCGAAAATTAGCTCGTACGCCCAAGGGAATTTAGAATAATTTTAGAATTTAAAATGGTATGGGGTTTTTAATGTTATATATATATATATATATATATGTAACGACACGGACGCGGGGCGAGGAGTGAAAGCAAAACGGTTGATATTGCCATCAGGCCGTGCGTCACAAGAGTTCAAATTCAATTCTCTCATACAATATCGTTGGCCGGTGACGTTTTCGGCATCTCGAAAGTAGTTATATAGAACTTCCCCTCAAGCCTCTCAAACCCCGGACATACAAAACACACCGCAATTCTCAAAAAACTTTTATTTCGTATCAAATGCTACATCTTTACATAACGATGATAATCCGGAAAGTGCCTACTTCTACATGATCCAGGGTCTTTTATAGACTGTTTGAGGTCGCTCGTCATGTGATCTTGACTAGGAATAATAATTGGATAGCTATGGATCAGGTGTCAGAGGTGACGTATTATATGCGCGATTATTTGAGATTTTCGGAGACGCTACGCAGCTGCTTTGTTTTTAAAATTGGAAACGAAATCAATTCAAACGCCCAAGGAAATTTAGAATAAAATAGAACTTGAAAATGATTTAGGGTTTTATATATATATATATATATATATATATATATATATATATATATATATATATATATATATATATATATATATATATATATGTATATATATATTAGGGTGGGTCGTTTTTTACTTTTTTTAAAAATCGAAATCGCCTGTGGTGGGAAAAGCTGTGTATTGCTATCAAATGTGCGTAAATTTTTTTTTTCAAATTAAAATATATTTAGGCCCCTCGCCCGGCCCTTGAATTTGCTCCAAAAATCTAAAAAAATGCATTTTTATTTATTTTTTAATTTTTTACGTATCAAAAGTTTTAACCGCCTGTATTGGAAATTGTTGCATAGCAAGACCCTTTGTTTGTGATTTTTTTTTTTTCAAATTGAATTATATTTAGGCCCCCTGCCCAGCCCTTTAATTTTCTCAAAAAATGTAAAAAATGCATTTTTTATTTATTTTTAAATTTTTTTTACGTATCAAAAATTTTAACTGCCTGTAGTGGAAATTCTTCCATAGCAAGACCCTTTTTTTTGAGAAAAAAATATTTTGATATCGTATCATATTTAAAGCCTCCGCTAGGCCGGCGAAATTTTGATATTTTAACACCATGAAGCAGAATTTTTAATAAGCATATTTTAAAAATTAAAGTCATTATTAAACGGAATGTTCCACCTGTGTCAAAGGGTTAAAACAGCTCTTTGCTGATTTTGCCAAAATTATGGCAGAATAACCCAGAATTCACCACGAGGAGGTGGCTGCATTCGAATTCCTCCCACATCCACCCCCCCCCCCTTCCAACCAAATATGGGCGCATTTTATTTTTCCTGTTTAGTGATATAGAAATCTTACACTTTATATTTTGCCGTATTTTCGAAGTTTGGCATCAGCTTTCGAGATGCCAATGTTATATGTATGAAGCCATCGCGACTTTCTGTTCCACAGACAGAGGAGGAGGCGTCTGACACTATCTAGACTACCCTCTCGACATCTTGTGTACGGCATGGGAGAGTCCACAGCTTACTTTCAATAAAGCCACCTATTTCAGCCATTTTCTCAATTTCTGCACTGGGTATATGTTAAGTCAGTGGAGGTTCTGTAAGTGAACATTTCTTCCAATTGATCAGTTCTGCACAGTCGTTTGCGTGAAATTTGAGAGGCGGAATGACAAAATCACAAGTTTTTTTATTGGGAAGTGTTCGGGCCTTCATGATTCTTCTGAAGCCTAATTTCCTCACATAAGATCGTTTGTTGTTGATCATGGCAATCAGCAGGTTTCCTGGGTGACCATAAAATCATTCATTTATCTTACAGGATCCACTACTAAGTTCAGCTCATTCGTCAGATATCTCGAGTAGTGTATAACTTCCCAGAGATTCTGTGTACCAGCTGTGCATGAAGGCTCATTTTTAGTGAGAAACCAAACTTTTGCATACACTTTTGGAGCTGCCCACTTCTTTTTAAGATGTAGCAACTTGCTTAAAATCCTCATCAAAATAAAAATTATCTTCACTTTCTGTAGAGCTACCATCCATAATACTTTCACTTGTTGAGTTTGGCTATTTATCTCAGTTTCAGATTTTTGATTATTTTACACGTTCATCATCCATTGCTTTCCTTGCCACTCTAAGATTTAGCACCCTAGAGATTTTAACATCCAAATTCCACATATACATTTTCGTCCAAGATCTCTGGTCCTTCAAATATTCTTGTTCCAAAACCGGCACTTTTCTTGACTTCTCACATGTGCACAATGAAAATTCACGACACTTACATGTTGAGATATCAAACAGTGTAGATTTTGCATCATTTTGAAACCTTCATAATTTAATTTTCGCAGCTTCACTTGTTTTTCCAGTAGACGTCTTTATATTCATGAATTTTCTATGAAACTTTTTTATGAAATTTTTTTATGAAACTTTTTAAGAAACCGTGCAGTACAATCACACCGTCTGTCGGGGAAATTCAAAGCAAATTTCGCTGGCCTTGCGGGGGCTTTAAATATGATACGATATGAAAATAATTCTTTTCACAAGCAAAGGGACTTGCTATGCAACAATTTCCACTACAGGTGGTTAAAATTTTTGGTACATAAAAATTAAAAAAAATAAGTAAAAAATGCTTATTTTTACGTTTTTGGAAAAACTTCAAGGACGGGACGGGGGGCCTAAATATATTTCAATTTCAAAAAAAAAATTCACAAACAAAGGGTCTTGCTATGCAATAATTTTCACTATAGGCAGTTAAAATTTTTGGTACTAAAAGAATTGAAAAATAAATAAAAAATGCTTTTTTTTACGTTTTTGGAAAAACTTCAAGGGCTGGGCAGGGTGCCTAAATATATTTTAAGTTTAAAAAAGAATTACAAACATTTGATAGCAATACACAGTTTTTCCCACCACAGGCGATTTCGATTTATAAAAAAAGTAAAAATCCACCCACCCTAATGTATATATATATATATATATATAATATTAAAAACTAGTAATTTCTTAATTCAACAATCTTAACATTTAAAAACTATTAATTCCTCACTTTACTATTCCAAATTACAAACCCTTTTTTAATTCCTTGAGACAGGTAATTCCCTTTGGGCATTCGCGTTAAATTCCATTTTAAAATCTAACATTATTCTAAATTTCCTTGGGCATACGAGCTAACTTTCGTTTTCAAATCTAAGTCCTAAAAGGCCTCTAGTGGAAAAAATTAAATGGCTGCCTGTTTAAATGAAAACGAAACTGGCGTGGCGTGGGCAGAAAATTAAACGCTGTAGCGCATTTGTCACGCCTTTTCTTAACTTTTAACCAATTAAACCCTACTACGATCACATGACGAGATGAGGTTATATAAGGTTTGGGATCACGTACATGTACGCTTTTTTCATTTTGTAACTGACTTGAATAGACGTAATAAAGTCTTTTCCGTAAGAAGCCGAGTACGTCGTTTTGCTATGAAGTGAACTGTAGTATTAATATCTTCTTCTCACCGTGACATGGGAGATTTCGATATCTATTGGGCCAGTGTCAGTCTCCCATGTTACAAAAGTCGGCGAGGACTCGAACCTCTGTCGGGAACATCCAAGGATTTTCCAAGTTTTTGTTTCTTTCTTCTAACGACGAGGATTCTTCAACTACCGGCGTCGAGGCGTGCGGTGCTGGGGCGAAAGTGTTTCTCTCCTTTTTTTTTCTCTCAACGAGAGTAAGGATAGTAAAAGGGAATCCCTCTCAGTTTTCATAAATACAATCCCTTGGCACACTACATTCTGTACCTGATTCAATATTCTGATGACTCTAGCACGATAAAAAAAAAAAAAAAAAAATTTTTTTGGGTTTCATATAAGATTACTATGATAGAGTTTTTCAATGGCGACTGAAACAACCTTGGTTCTACGGACTCGTAAAATTTGTGCATGGATTCTTCTGCCAAAACGTCATCGTAAGGATTTTGCTGCAGCACGATGTTTTTCAAGCTCATTTTCCCAAATTTTCATGAAATATAATTAAACTGTCTTCATTCGTGCAACCGTATGCAGAGTTGGGACAACATTCCTGTGAATTTTAGTCGTTTTTTTTTCTTCTTCTCTTCTCTCTCCAATGCACACAGGAGTGCATTCATTACGGACTGTGACTGGAACTGGATATTTCTGCTACTACACGACCACTCTACAAGTTTTCTGTGTCTTCTAAAAAGTGCGTAATCCCCACCATTCAAAAATCATCGATATGTTCTTGTGTGTGAATTTAATTAAGCCGGTATGCAAGCCCTAGCGCTGTACAGTGAATAAATAAAAATAAAATTTGTGCAACCGAGAAGTTTACAGTAACAAGACAAGCATCACATGACCAGGTTGTATGTCTCCCATCATAAACTTTTTAAAATTGTGTAGTAAACTATGATTATATGATATTATATTCTTGTTTTAAATTGAAATATAATTGTGATATTGTGTTAAACTTATAAGATGGAAGATAAATCTATAAAGACAGAATTTCAGGGGGAAGATAAAATTGAGACAGAATGCAAGGACGATTTTCAACTTGAATATGTAGAGAGGGAATTCAGGGATTTTATTCCTTTTGACCCAGAGGGGGGAATGAAATTACAAAAATGGCTTGCCTATATTGAGCAGAAATTTTGCCAAGCAAATGTTTCAGATGAACATAAACTAAGATATATTTCAAAATTTCTCAAGGGGAAGGCTCTAACATTTTTTGTAAACAATTGTTTAGACATTCAAGATTGGACAGAATTAAAAGACACTTTGCAAGAATTATTCTTTGAGGCAGATAGCGTGGAATTCTCTGAATTTTCCAATTTGAAATTTGAATATAATGATGACTTAACTAAATATTTTCATAAAAAAATTGATGTAGGAAAGAGATTGGGGTTATCACAGAAATTAATACTAGAAGGCCTAACACAAGGCCTAAATGCTCAAATGAGAATGACCATAGCTGCAAATCCTCCTCAAACCACAACAGAATGGATAGAGTTGGCTAATAAGCTAAACAAAATAAATAATGAAGAAAACAAAACTAATCAAGGGGATCGGGATAACTTTTTTAACACTAGATTTGAAAATAGGAACCAATTACGACAGAATTATTACAACCAACCTCAAGTTAGGATGAATTATAGCCCACCTCACCAATTTAGACAAAATTACTCTTCCCAGCCTCAATTTAGACCTAATAATAATCAACAAACTCAGTTTAGACCTAATTATAGTCAGCAGCAACAATTCAGACAATGGCAACCCAGAGATCAAAGGTTGAATAGAAATTTTGCCCCCAATTCCAATAACCAAATTAATCACCACCAACAATATGCAGACTTACCATCTAGACCCTGTCGAAAATGTTCTAACTTTGGCATAAGTAATGCTTATCATTGGGAACAAACTTGCTCTATTAATGAGAGATTTGATAAGATGTCGGTGTCAGACAATAAACATCATTATGAGGAACCTGAATTTGAAAGAGATCAGGCGCCAGAATGACAATTACTGTCATTGAGGGGAAACATTATCAGAAATAATAGGGTTGACAAAACAAAAAGACTATATGAAAATGAGAAACAGAATTTTTTAAATTGTGTGATTGACACTGCTTCGACTATTAGTCTGATGTCACAAAAACTGGTCAAGCAATGTCAACTGAAATGCTATTCAAGCTCTCCAATTAAGGTCAGGCAAGCTGAGGGTGAAATCTTAATTACAACTAAATGTGTATTAACTTTGAGAATAGGGAAAATAATTAGAAACATTTCTGCATATGTTTTGGACAATGACTTGCCTTATCTTATTCTGGGACTTCCTGAGTGTAAAGAGTTTAAATTAGTAATTGATTGTAACCAATTGTGTGTGTATCAAAATAGAATTGCTTTGAAAATGGTTAATATTTGTGATATAAGTAAAATTTCATTACACCTACAAAATAAATGTGATAATAAGCATGTGGATAAGAATAGTAATGGTCATGAAATTGAAGTTTCTGATATGTTTAACCCTTATGAAGAAAATTCGCAGAAAGAAAATGATATTTTCTGTATTGATTATGATGTAAATGACAATTTTAATGAAAGCTCTGGTGAAATCAAAGCAGAAAGTAATCCAAATTATGAAAATGTTGACATTAATGATCAAATCAAAAATTTAGATGTTGATAGGGAATTAAAGAATTTATTGCACAAAAATAATAGACTGTTTTCAACTAACAAATATGACATAGGCAAAATAAGGATGGAACCCCAAAGAATAATCCTAAATTCTGATTTACCAGTGAGTCTAAGAGCATACAGGACTTCGCCAACTGAGGAAAAAGAGATCAGGACCCAAATAAAAAATTTGTTAGAAGCAGGAATCATAAAAGAATCACATAGTTCATACTCAAGTCCTGTGACTTTGGCAAGAAAGCGAAATGAGGGAAAAACTAGACTTTGTATTGATTTCAGAAAACTAAATTTAATTACTAAGACAGATGCAGAACCCTTACCCAGAATTGATGATATTCTAGATAAATTAAGCAGAGCTAATTACTTTTCAACTTTAGACCTTACCTCAGGGTATTGGCATGTACCCGTCCACCCAAAAGATACTGAGAAATTGGCATTTGCCACTACTTTTGGCTTATACGAATGGCTAAGACTCCCATTTGGTTTAAAGAACGCCCCTGCAATATTCAATAGGACTATCAGGAGAATTTTAGATAAATATAAAGTTAACTTTGCATGCCACTATTTCGATGATATTATAATTTTTTCAGACTCCAAAGAACAACACCTTGAACATTTAGAGATACTATTTAACATTTTCAAAAAAGAGAATATCAAGTTAAAATTAACTAAATGTACTTTTCTGCAACAACAAATTAATTTTCTTGGATATAATGTAACAAATGGGAAAATTGCCCCAGACAACATTAACATTGAAAAGATAAAGTGTTTGAAACCACCAACTAATGTAAAAGAACTCCAAAGATTCTTGGGCACAATAAATGTGTATAATAAGTTTATTCCAAAATATGCAAAAGTAAGACAGCCATTAAATACATTATTGAAAAAGGGGGTAAAATGGGGATGGTCAGACAAGTGCCAAGAAGCTTTTGAGGATCTTAAGAATTTATTGATTTGTAAACCAATATTGCAATTGTATGATGTAAACAAAGACTGTCATTTATTTGTGGATGCTAGTAAACAACAGGTTGGAGCTGTTTTAAAACAGCCAGGTGAAGATGGGGTGTTGCATCCCATAGCATATCACTCTCGTGTATTAAAGGACTATGAGGCAAATTATTCTATTACTGAACTTGAGTGTTTGGCAATTGTGGACAGTTTAGACAGGTATTATCATTATCTCCACGGGAAAAAGTTCACAATTCACACAGACCATGCTGCCTTAGTTTGGCTTAAAAATGTGAAAAATCTTCGAGGTCGACTCTTTCGCTGGTCATTAAAACTAAGTATGTTCGACTATGAAATTAAATACCAGAAGGGAACGGCAAATATTGAAGCTGACATGCTTTCAAGGAACCCTATTCTAGAACCTAAAACCCAAATAAACCATTTAATTGAACTAAGAAAAATTGTAGAATTTCAAAATAAAGACAATGTACAGGGACTTAAATATAAAAAACTAAATGATGTAATCTACATGAGAAAGAAGGGATTTTTAAAAATTGTAGTACCATTTTCATTGAGGTTAGAAATTTTAAAAAGAGCCCACGAGGATTATGGACACCCTGGAATAAATAAAACAATGCAATTACTCACACCCCAATATTATTGGCCCAAAATCAATGAGGACATTAGTAATTATGTTAAACATTGCCATACTTGTCAATTAAACAAAAAGAAAAGACAGAAAAGGTTTGGATTGCTGCAAGAAGTACCTCCGACAGACCAACCCTTTGAGTGCTTAAGTTTAGACACAGTAGGCGGATTTAATTACTATAATTCCAAAAAGAAATATTTACATTTGATAATTGACCATGCAACGCGTTATATTTGGGCTTTTCCATCAAAAAGCGTAACTACTGAAAATTATACAAATTGCTTAAAACAAATATTCCAAATTCAAACACCAAAAAAATTGCTAACCGACAGAAATGCAGCTTTTACATGTTCAAAGTTTAGAAGATTTTTGGAGCATAACAATGTGCAACAATTACTTACCTCGAGTCATCATCCACAAACGAACGGAAAGGTAGAGAGGGTAAATCAAACAATAATTACTAGATTAAGATGCAAAGTACATAACTCAACAAACAAAACTCCTTGGACAAACCTATTAAATGAAGTAATTAATGAATACAATCATACGCCTCATTCAGTCACCCAAATGACCCCAGCTTACCTACTTTTTGGAATATTACCTTATGAACCTCATGTTAAAAAACAAGATTTTTATCCTCAGGTGGATGAGGCGAGAAAATTAGCTAAAGAAAGGACAATTAATTACCATAATAGGAATAAAGTAAAATATGATGCACGTTTTGTAGAATCTAAATTTAATGTTGGAGATTTAGTGTTATTCGAAGAATTTCACTACCCTAATACTAGAAAATTAAGCTCACCCTATTCTGGACCTTACATTATTCTAAAACAAATGTCAAAAGTTAATTATGAAATTGATAGACCAAACTTTCACACTAAACGAGATTCTGAAATTGTCCATGCTTGCAGATTAAGATATTATAATGCACCAGAGAACTTAAAACTACACCACGAATAATGACAAACATTAGATCCATTTTTCTTTCTTTTCTATGTGATGCTTAACATCATTATATTTTTTTTAATTGATATAATTAATTATGTGTTGTCCTACAAAAAAAAAAAAAAAAAAAAAAAAAAAAAAAAAAAAAAAACTGTCTAACTTAAACTTTCTTCTTAAGAATACTATTATATGTGAATTTTTTTTTGGATCTCAATTTAAACACCGACTATGACAACTCTACTTCTTTAACCTTTCAGTAAATTTCCTATTTCTTGAAAAACACTTTCCTATCACCCAACTCTACAAGCGCGTTGGATGTCGTCCCAACTGTTTAAGATCTTTGTTAATTTTTTTACTATTTGTTTTTAATTCAACAACTCAGTCACTTAAAGTGCTGAAGACTATATGCTTGAGTAATGACTAAAACAGGGCTGGGATGGCCACTCCTTTTGTCCTCCCATTTCTATATATTATACTCCCACAGGTATGACAACTGCACCTTTTCCTTTTTCTCCATCTGTGTACTATGCAAGATGCTGTTTTCCAACGCAGTCATATTCTGTCGGAGATTCACGGTTAGTCCACTGTACGGCTAAAAGACTCTTCCTCCTTATTAGTCAGAGAACAATATGGAGAAAGGAAACCCACTTGTTACACAAACATAAACACAACCCTCACTGCTTAGAGGTAGAATTAAAAAATTTGAAACTAAGAGTTTGGGTAACACACATACAACAAGGTACCTTCAACACAAAAAATTGGATATCCACGTAGAATTAAAATAAGTGTACACAAATGAATAGTAAATAGATAATTTGAAAATAAAATGAAAAGTATTGAGAATAAATAAAGTTAGAATAAATATGAATAAGTATAATTAAAGAATATTGAATAGAATTTTGGAATGAATAAATATTGTCGAAATAAAATGAATATAAGAAATGATGAAATGAGAATAATAAGAAATAAAAGTGGTATTGAAAAGAGATTTTTTTTTTCATAATAAGTAATATTGAAATAAAGCAGATAAGAGATATTAAGAAAAAATAATGAGATAAATAAAGATACGAAAACTAGATAATGAGTGATATGTTTTGTAATTTTTATATACAATTGATATATTTGAAATGTGATTTTATTAAATCTTGTGATTTTTATTGAAAGTGTGATTTTTATTATAAACTGTGATTTTTATTATGTAACTAAAGAACTAATTTTCTTTATATGTAAACAAGTCGAGATAATGTGATATTTATACATTCTACGTTTGTGAAGCAGAAATGACACAGCACTAAAAAGACTGTGATTTTTTTTGTACCCAAATACAAAGGACTATTTTTTTTCTATTTAAGCCAATACATTGTGATCTTTTTTGGGTATTCTGCACTTGCGAGATGATAGGACACAGAACCTACCGAACTGTGATTTTTTTTTGTACTTTTCTCAAGCAACATACTGTAGATAACATTACAAGGAACGTGAACTATAAGCTACCATGTGTACCTTACAAACTTTTTTGGACTCACCCCAATGTTGTGAGAGTTGAGGAGGAAAGTACAATAACTTCAAATTATTATTGTCATGTTCAATTCCATTTACTTAACATGTTTGTTTGTTGATATTTTCATTGTTATATTCTATTATTTGTGTGAGTCGACTCAAAATTAAAACTGATGTAGAGTGAAAATTTGATAATTTTTTTAATTAAATTTAATTGATTTTTTTTGAGATTTTGTTGTGTGGGGACGGCCGCCCTGCTCAGCATTGTCTTCATTTGATGATAAGTGCATATTTAAATTTAATTGTTTTTCACAGCAACAATATAAGAAATTTATATAATTTACAATTTTCTATAATTGATCATTAATTTCTATAATTTTTTTTGTTTTTATTGTGTTCATAAATTAGTAAATCATTAGTGTATTTTTGTGTATTCGATATTGAAATGTGCAATGTCTTGCCATGTGATCATCATACTAAATTAACTTAAAACATATGTTCCTTTTAAAACTTTTCCAAATTTGTGGTCGACGCCCATTTTCCTCACATGGCCGGGTGAGTCTGTCCTCCAATGCAGGCATTGTTGGTTAGCCTCTTCTCGGACGGGGGGGATATTCTATAATATTAAAAACTAGTAATTTCTTAATTCAACAATCTTAGCATTTAAAAACTATTAATTCCTCACTTTACTATTCCAAATTACAAACCCTTTTTTAATTCCTTGAGATAGGTAATTCCCTTTGGGCATTCGCGTTAAATTCCATTTTAAAATCTAACATTATTCTAAATTTCCTTGGGCATACGAGCTAACTTTCGTTTTCAAATCTAAGTCCTAAAAGGCCTCTAGTGGAAAAAATTAAATGGCTGCCTGTTTAAATGAAAACGAAACTGGCGTGGCGTGGGCAGAAAATTAAACGCTGTAGCGCATTTGTCACGCCTTTTCTTAACTTTTAACCAATTAAACCCTACTACGATCACATGACGAGATGAGGTTATATAAGGTTTGGGATCACGTACATGTACGCTTTTTTCATTTTGTAACTGACTTGAATAGACGTAATAAAGTCTTTTCCGTAAGAAGCCGAGTACGTCGTTTTGCTATGAAGTGAACTGTAGTATTAATATCTTCTTCTCACCGTGACATGGGAGATTTCGATATCTATTGGGCCAGTGTCAGTCTCCCATGTTACATATATATATATATATATACACACATATATATATATATATATATATATATATTTATTTATTTATTTATTTATTTATTTATTTATTTATATACACTAGCTGAATACCCGTACTTCGCTACGGAATACATTCAAATTAAATACAACGATTAATGTATGCGATTGGTGTAAAAAAAAATACAAAAAAATCTTAACGGATATTTTTATAGACAAAATAACGTAGAATAAATTATTCAAATTAATACTAATAGAACATTCTAAAGAAGATAGTACAGTTAATATAGTACAGTTTCAGGAACATTTCTTTTACTGTATTTTAATATTTTTTGGATATCCAATCGTCTACTTCGTTAGAAAGAAAAAAAATATTATTTTTGTCTATTTCATTGTTATACAAGTGATGATAAATTAATTTAAAGTACCAGAAAAAGAAATTACGTGATCAGTATAATAGACTTAATAAATTAAATTATAAAAAATAATCTTTAAAAATTCATCAAAAATCAGGTAAAGATTCATGTAAAGATTCAAAAAAGATTTCCTTTCAAAGAAATTTTTATGATCTTTCTCGTGATATAAATTTTATAACTCTCAGATTATTATTTTAAACTCAAACTGGAAAAAAGTTTCAAAAACAGCTTAAAAATTTAATTTTAAAAAAATCTAAGAAGAATTTTTCAAAAATCTTTATAAGTGCACCCCTATATTAGAGGAAGTATCGCTTTGCAAAATGTCAGCCTTTTAGGTCCAGCGGTTTGGTCTGTGCGTTGTTTGTCAGTCATGAAAAACTCATTTATTAATAGAACGATGATATGATGCAGTATGTACAGATGAAGAAACTTACGATAAAAACTAGATAGTCGGCTCCAAAGCACTTGACTCTGCTGCTTTAATACGGGCGCCCTGCTTTCCCCTGCACGTGTGTCTCCTACACGAGAACTCAAGGATATTTCGTTCTTCTCCTCCACGAGACGAACGAACCATCATCTCTTCTACGAGCGAGTGAGCGACTGGACTGAGTCAACACCCCCTATATCCGATATAGGGGGTGTTGACTGAGGGCCAATCGAACTGCCGGCCTTTTATGCGAGTGCCCGGGAAACGTCTGCTTAGGTCACACTCTGAGGTGTTCGCCTTCTATTTTCGCAGCATGGTGTCAAAAGTGGGATTTGGCTTCCACGTTTCCAACAGCACTCGGTCATCGACGTGTGAGGTTCCTCGAACACTGAAACACTCAACTAAAGAAAAAAACGACTACAAAAGATGTAATTAAAAACAAAGAGTAAAAAAAAAACTTCGGAAAGCACTGATCTCAGGTTGCAATTCTGTCAGACAAGGGGTTTCATGTTGTAGAGGGGAGCATTTTTCTAACGTCGCTTGTATTGCCGTCGATACTCCTATTGTACTTTGAAGATGTTAGCTTTGGAATATTCACGAATTGTCTATCTCTTTTGCATCTTGGAGTGCAGGAATTCTTCATCGGGGATTTTTAGGCTCGCCTTGTTGGTGGACCTGCTCACGGGGCTGCTAATGCTTTGCTGCGCGTCAGAAACGAAATTGAAGTACCTCACAGAATCTCCCATTTGTTTATAACATTTATTGGCTCTGCTAAAGGCAATTTTTGCGATCATTGTAAAACTGGAATGTTATCTTTCAACATAACATTCAAACGCAAATCAGTCTTTCCAGGCTGTTTAATTGGTGATAACTTTCCGCTAACTGAAAAACCTGATCTCGTGCTCAGCCCCGGATCTAGGGTGGGGCAAGCCGGGGCCCGTGCCCCGGGCGCCAACTTCAGGGGGTTGGCAAATTCAAGCGTAGCAGACTAGTACACCATCCAGAGTCACCGCGACTTTGCAATGAATGAGACGCCCAGCACTTATTATCTTTCTCTGCGGCGCACTGAGGAAATCACTACGTGATTTGTGTTAGCATAGGTTAGCAGACGATGTGAGCGAGTTGCGGGTGGTAAAGGAAAAGCGCGCAGTCAGCAAACGCCTCAAAGACGCATTTGAGGGTGTGTACCGAAATGTGGCCAATAAATCAAACTTTTAGATTAGTGTTCTAAGAAACAGCTGGGGACTTGACTCCCACGCACAGACTTCGGGGTGAAATAGTACGGTACAGTGGTTTGCGTACGTGGGAAAAGGGTAAGGCTATATTTGGAAACTCTTTCATCGGTCTGCAAGACTGGGTCTTTTACAAACAATTATTTAGTGTTTACTGATTAGTTTTTGTCGAGCAAACTAACGCAGTACTAGTGCCGCAGCATCACATCACTCACAGCTCATCGCCCATCCCTAGGTAGGTATATAGTATTTTATCGCATCTTGAGCATTTCCCGTTTCCGTATCTATATTATGAAGAATGTAAAACACCGCGCAATTTCCGTGTCGTATATAGACTTCGCGTGTCTTATCTTATTAGTCTTAATACAAATATATACTTGAAAAAGATAGACAGAAGAATGCAGTCACAGCATATTTTTACAAAGGGGATTTTGGTAAAATACGTAGCTTTGAGTTCTGGTGAGTAATGAACCGAGTGGGTATATTACTCGGTAAAAATATCGATACAAATTATTTAAGTGTTTTTAATTTTCAGTAGGTAGTTATTTTCTCATTTCATGTTAAGAGATGAGTATTACAAAAAAAAAATTGTTTGAGTTTTGTTTATTAGAGTTAATGGCAGAGTAAAATTTATTTATACTCACCATTTTTATCCAAGTTCAGTGGTAGATCAACTTACTAGTGTCTCGACTTATGAGTTTTTCAAGATACGAGCATTCTCTCGGCAAATTTTTTGCACCGAGTTACGAGCTAAAATTCGGGTTACGAGCAAACTTCAAATACCCCACAGCTAGTTTGCGCAGCGAACGCCATGCGCTCATCAAATGAGAACAGGAGAAGCATATAATCTTTACAACCTTTATGTACAATTATTATACATTTGTATACATATTACTCTAAGACTTCTATCCAGTCTAAAACCTAGAGATCAACACTCAGCAATTATCAACCGGGGCAGCTGGCTGTGCCCACGCTTGAGTCGCCCTTCGAAACCGAACAGCGTCCTCCCTCTCTCGAAGCTTCAGTTCCCTCCCCCACACTGGTACTCGCTATGGGTTCTAGGGGATGGGATGACCTTGGTCCTAGGATCGCAAGCTCTCCTCCTTCTACAGATTCTGAGAAAACGATCTCCGGATTCTCCAAAAGAGGAATTTGGACATTACATCCCAGTGAACGATGCAACAATCGCTCAGCTTCCGTGTCTCACTTTAAGAGGGTAGCTCGTAATAAAAGAGAAAGCGAGGAAAATGTGGCGAAAAGATCAAAAATAAACGAATAAGATTTAATTTTTCAGTTCAGCTTTTCTCCTCTTTCATCAGAATCTTCAAGTCTGATCTTCAAGGTAAATGTTGTACATTACACTTTATTACACACAAGTTATTACACACAAGTTTATTGCCGTACATTCTATTGTATTGCTTTTTTGTACATCGTTCATCATTTATAAGAACATTTTTCGTATTTAAAAACATGTAACCAAAAATTGCTGTGTTTTGGGGGAGCCCGGAACGAATTAATGGAATTTCCATTCATTTCAATGGGGAAAATTGATTCCAGATACGAGTATTTCGAGTTACGAGCTCCGTCATGGAACGAATTAAATTAGTATGTCGAGGTACCACTGAATTCAGAAAATTTGAATGGCTTTTATTACATACAACAATTGCCGTGGGGCCGTATGGCGTGTGGGGCTTACATTCACTGCACTTGAGTTTTTTAATAATCTTTATCAAAAGCCGACTGCATATAGCGGTTTTTGCCCTGAAATGCTTTTCTTATTCTTAAGGGTAAATTTTTTTATTAACTTTATATTTCATAGGTTGAAATTATGAGCGCGCCAAGAAAAAAACTATCAGGAGCGGGATATAGGAAACAAGCCAAAGATAGGGCCGAACGGGGAAAGCATATTACGCATAAGATGAAAAAATGGCTTCGCGGAGGAGGTTCACGGTCAGTATCTGCCGCCACTTCTGAAGACGCTGTTCAAATAGAGGATATTTCTTACAGTTTATAGAGGATATTTCTTACAGTACACCAAGCGGACCAAGATTTTTCATCTACCATCTCCAAACAGTCTACGAGTGCTGACTCTAAAGGGCAATATTCTTCATCGATCTCCAACGAGCAGCTCGAGGAAATAGAGCCAGGATACAAAGAATCTGAATCGGCTCATCCGGTGTCGGATGAGCAGCAAAAAATCGGATTTGACCGACCCAGGCAGTTGGCCAGACATGGAAAAAATGACCGATCAGCAACGATCTTTCTTTAGCAGTCAAGCTGTGTTATTAGCAGAAAACCACCCAGAAAACGTAGAGTTTAGGTAAATCGAACGCGATAGCAGTCATTTGACATATTTTGTGTGGTATAGAACGTTGGCAAATAATGAAAAGGTTAAAAGATCTTGGCTTATATATTTTAAGACTAAAAATGCAAGTTTTTGTACACCTTGCAAGATTTACCAAAATCTTGCCCCTGCCGCTACATCTGCGTTATGTACTACAGGATTCATTATTTGGAAAAAAGCTTCAGAACGATTAACCGAGCACGAAGCATCTCAAATGCACAAAGAGTGTATGATTAAGTGGAAAACTCGAGTACAACAAATTATATCATGCCCGGGTATTGATAAAGACATTGAGCGAGTAATTCACACAGAGAAAGAAAAATGGAGACAGATCCTCCATATTATTATAGATGCTGTACTGTATCTATCAACAAACTGTCTTTCTTTTCATGGGTCCCATGAAACCCCTAGTGACCTCACCTTAGATTTTCCTCAGCCTAGTCAAGGAAACGTTTTGCCTTTAATTTCCCTGCTCACCAAATATAATTTAACTCTTAAGTTCCAATTAAAACACCAAAAAAAGGGACAGGTATCATATTTATCAAAGACAATACAAAATGAAATTATCGACATAATGGCGAAAACAGTCCGGAATAGCATTTTAAACGATATCAAAGAAGCCAAATTCTACACAAAAATGTTCGACTGCACTCCAGATGTGTCGCATACAGAACAAATGAGCTAGGTAATTCGATACGTAAAAAAACCTGGTGATGCGTGCGAAATAAAAGAAAGTTTTATTGATTTCATAGAAATTACTGGAAAGACAGAAGAATATATTTGTCAACGGATTGTGGAAAAATTGACAGTTGATGGTTTAGATATTAGGCAATGTCGTGGCCAATCTTACGATAACGGGTCTAATATGGCCGGTACCTATGAAGGAGTGCAAGCCAGGATTGTAGAAAGAAATGAGCCGGCGGAGTTCGTACCATGCTTAGCTCACTCCTTGAATCTTGTAGGTGTCTACTCTGCCTCATCGTGCCCAGAAGCAATAAACCTATTTGGAGTCATTCAAAAATTATATTGCTTTTTTGTAGGATCCACTACTCAATGAAATATTATGAAAAAATGTGCCAAAACCAATTTAAAATGAAGCAGTCAGACAAGATGTTCGGCAAAACATGTTGCTGTGAAATCCCTTTAAATAATTTGCCAGAAGTAGTGAAATCCTTGGAAGTAGTTAAAGAAATTTCTCATACTCCGGAAACAAAATACGAGGCAGGTCATGTGTTACATGCTGTAAAGAATTTTGAATCTATACTCAATTTGACGATTTGGGCTAATATTCTCCGAGAAATTAATCGAGTAAATATTGAAATTCGAAAGGAAGATATAATCCTCGCGAGTTCCATCGCTTTAATTGACTCTCTGACCAAAACTTTGCAAAAGATGAGAGAAAATTCAATAGAATATTGGATAGAGGAGGCTAAAGAAGTAGCCGAAAAAGTTAGCGTTGAGCCTATTCTGCCAAATAAACGAATTCCGAAGCGCAAAAAAAAAATTTGATGAATTGTGCGATGACGAATCACGAACACTTCAATCTGTTCAGCTTTTTTCTAAGGCAACAACGATGGTATTTGATCGAATTATATCAGAAATAAAAAAGAGGGTTGATAGAGCTACCACTCTAAATCTAAATTTTGCTTTTCTCAATGGAATTGAAATCTTGAATATGTCGACCGAAGAACTGCAGAAGAATGTATCAGATCTCGCACGAAAATACGAGCGAGACTTAAATACAGTTGAATTCTGACAGGAACTCTCCGTTTTTAAAGAACAAGCTCCACTTTTATTTGGTGATATATAAAAGGCTAGCGCTTTCTATCTCTTGCAACAAATCTATACGCATGATTTGCAGGATGCCTTTCCCAATATTAGTATAGCGTTGCGGATTTATTCTACGCTTCCGACTACATCCGCAAGCTGTGAGCGAAGTTTTAGGAAACTTAAACTTAGTTTCGTTCCTCGATGAGCCAGGAACGTTTATCGAATATCGCAATCCTAGCAATTGAAAATTGAACCGCACATGAGATTAATTATGACAAAGCCATAGATTTGTTTGCAGAACAAAAGGCTCGAAGAGTAAAATTGTAATCTCAAGTTTTGCTTTAAACTCTACCCTGTTCTATCCTAATTAAAATAAATGTCATACATGACCATGCATATTTAAAAAAAGAAGGCTTAATAGAGAAAAATAAGGTTAAAGGATTGGCGCGGCGGGGCGGCAGTTTTAGGTATTTGCCCCGCCTTGAAAAAATTCAAGATCCAGGGCTGCTCGTGCCCAGCTATCAACGATAGGATTAACTTCAAGGGCTGCGCTATCAATCGCCGCTCAGCAAAATGGAAGTTCACTCTGAATCTCAGAAGAGAAAACAATAGTCGATTAACCGTCTATTGTTTGCAAAGTCATTCTCCTTAAGGAATTTCAAACAATTCGGTGGGAAAATTCCCTACATTTCTAACTGATCACTGACTACAGCTTGAATTTGAACCGGTTTGTTATCCTTGTGAAAAACAAAAGTAAAAGTTTCAGTCTCAGCAAAAACTATCTTTCCAAAACAATCTTTCATTAGTATAGTGCCCGATGTGGTTTTATGTGGAAAAGGAGATTTATTTACAATTATTAGCTCACTTCTAGAATCTTTGAGAAATTTTTTTTTCTCACCCACGAGAATATCAATAAATTCCGACTAATTTTGTATCACGTTTTTTGACGCTGCTCCAATTCCCGATACCAGGAACTCATTTTCCGTCTCGTTAGGTTTAGATATTTCGTAACGATTCGGGCAGGTGCGAGCAAAATGAAAGTTTTCACCTTTCCCTCCACACACAAAACAAATTCTTTCTGCTTGACTATTCTGATATCAGTTACGCTGAAAAGATTAATTTTTGATAGGCGGTTTTTGAGAACATGCTGCATTCGCCTCATTAGTATGCAATCCTGGATGGTTTACCTCAGACAATAATTTACCTCGTGATGAAAAATATAAGTCACATTCACGCCCTAAGTGATTTGGCTTAAACCACGATTTGCCCTCACGAGCAACTATGTATTCTTTAGCTTTGAAATCCAATGTTTCATACAATTTATCAGCAACAATTAAATCACCCAATTTCCTAAAATCCTTTTTGTCTTCCCTAATTTGGCAATAGTAATCAAATGTTGCAGTCAGTCGCGATGCAAATTGCACGTGCGATTCATTTGATAAGCGCTGAACATTTTTAAAATTACTCCAACACTCTCTAGGTGTCAGCTGAAATTCAGCTAAAAAAACTCTTTTAGTTTTTCATAATGTCAGAATTCCTCTTCGGTTGCATATGTTAAAACATTATTAGCTTTTACTCCTAGCAAGTAAATTAATACCTCAGCTCTTAAGCCTATAGGAACTTCTTTCGTAGCGAATGCTTTCTTTAAAGAAGCAAAAAGCAAATCTAATGCCTCGGGTTTGTCAGGAAAAGAAATTGTTAGTGTTTTTACACTTTTTATTACATTCTCAACAATAAATGGCGCGTTAGTTCGTTCACCAGGCAATGATTGTTTTTTAACTTTTCTAGCTCAATTTCCTTCTCGACTTAGGCTAATTTAATTTTTTCAATCTCCAATCTAAATTTTTCTTTAGCTGCTTGAGTCATGCGATCCTCCACGACCGAATTGACAACACCACGGACCAACTCTTGTTCCATTTTACACACATCACAATTTTCTATTAATTTCATAATATGATAATAATTTTATTTCATAATATGAAATAAAAAATAGTTTATAAAAATTTAACTTACGCATCAACAACAGCAAACGTTTTGTAATTTTTGAAAATGGTACGCAGTCAACCCAAAGCGAATCGATTCCCATTCGAATTTTGAGTTTTAACTGGCAAAATATTAAAAAAAAATCAGTACATCTTGAAATTATTGAATTATGATTAAAAATTTCGAATCAAAAGTTTTTAAAGCTCTTTCCAAATATGCAACATTCAATGGAAAAAAATACATCGGAAAAAAACTTGGTCAAAAGGTCTGTTTCTTTACGTTTTTAACGTAAACAAACGAAATAAAAAAATAATATAATGAAAAACTGTTTTACTGTGAAGATTTAATCAATTCAAGATTTCTAATTAAATTTGTCTTACATTAAGGGCGATGAATGAATCAAGTGAATGAATGACAATGACTTAATCGTTGTTTACAACCCAAGGGGAGAATTGCCGTTCTTCCTACCGCGTTTGAAGAACTGTGTAGAAAATTTGTGTTGAAGTATCGTTCTTTAAAATTCAATAAAAAATCGAAATTTTAAGATGGATACTTGAAATGAAGTTTATATGAATGCGAAAGCTTTTATCTCCCAGATAATGGCTCAAACAAATGAGGTCTTGTTTGAAGGAGAAATGTCTGTAGTCTTAGATTGTAAAAAGATCAAAATTCGGCAAAAAATCATTTTTTTGCCGAGATATCGTAATCTGAAGTAAAAAAAACATAAAATATCCCACAAAACATAAAATAAAAAATTTCTAGAACAAAATTTAAAATTCGGGCTTCGAGGTGCACTTTTCCATAGTCTCCACTACACGTGTGCCAAATTTCATGGCCGTTATATATATATATATATATATATATATATATATATATATAAAGAATGCATAATTGTTGAATCCTTCATTCGAAGTGAAGTGAAATGTTCTATCAGTCATGATTTAAAAGCAACGTGCTTTCCACCTATGTATGCCTTATCTGTGTAATGTTCTTCTGACGTGGCTCTTTAGAGTGATTAAATGCAATATTTTTTGAATTGGAGCTATGTGTACGTGTTCTTTTCACACTAATACAGTCCGCTAGGGTAAAGTAACTCCAATAATTAAAGACGGTTTTAAAGAATTTTATCAAAATGTAATTGGTGTTTTTGAAGAATTTTCATTAACTATTCGAATGTCAATAAAGTAATGAAGAGTCATTTTACAGTAACTCCCCTTCTCAAATTAACTTTAAAATCTTTATGAAAAGTATGAGATATACGGAATGGACATTGCAACAGGTGGGACCAGTCAGACGAGGACCTCCTATAAAATTTCTGAAAATGTATTTAGCCTAAATTTAACCGTTTTTAATTTCGGCAGGGGGAAATGTTAGGCCCCTCATACCCTGTCATCAGCTTATTTGAGGAAGGAAGAAGCAGATGGAAGATGTAATATTTTTTATAGGACCATTTTGAAACAAATTTAGAGGAAAAAATACAATGCCTCAATCATCAGATATAAATGACGACCATGAATAGAAAAGAGTAAAAAAATGGTATGATGTCTTATCATCGTCAAAAAAAAATGAACATTTTCTCTAGAACTGTATTACATTTTCTTTGCTGGGAAAAACGTTCTCATTTTCCGAGATTAAGGTCAATGATAATTCCTGTATTGTTCAATATTTAATTACGTTTTTTGGCATCATCTATTGAATGTTCCGCATAAGTTCTAGGTTACATAAACAAGACTGTATGGATATAATGGCTGTTACAGATAGCTCGGTTACAACAGCTGTAGACCGAAACATTTTAATCTTATAGTTTAAATACCTCTGTTATACATGAAATAATGACTTTTTTTCAAAAAAATTCTACAGTTTAATAGAATTACCAGTATTTTTCCATGGCACAGTCTGTTTTCGAATCCCCCTAGTTAACTTTAAAATTTGAGGGATGCTCATTTGTTTAGTATGATCTGATGAACCCTGTTGAGGTCATTTTAATTGATGCCTGATAAATAGCTTATTTATTACATGGTCAGGGATTTGAGGCAATGATTTTACGTAACTTTATTGTTTAACTGTTGTGACATATAGATCTCATATTTATGTTACTCAGGTTTCGTCTATCGGAATTATGTTCTCAGTGACAAGAGGTCTAAACTGGTTATTACGTTAATAGAATAAACTACCAAATTTATTTAAATTCGTTGGATTTTTTTAACTCGATGATGTTTTGTCCTGTATAGCCTATATGTATTTATTATGTTATAAAATTCAATGGTTTTCTTTGACCCCTGTTGTTTTAATTTGTTAATAAGAAAAAAAAATAGTTGTCATATTGTTGGATTTTGATTTTCTATTTTTGCATTTTTTTTGTGTAGAAGTTTAAATAACTCGTTTAATTGTCACTAGATGGCGATACTGCTGTAGTTTTTGCTATCGCTAATCTTCCTTCCCGCGATGTAATCAGTTGCATGCAGTCTTGTAGGGAAGAGTGTCATGTTTTTTGCTCGCCGTTCTATGGGTTGTAATGATGTACTGCGAGAGCACCTTTCATGCTAATTTCTCTTGGAATGCTTCTTCGAGTTTAAAGTTTAGATATGCCGACATTCTTCCGCGTGAGTATCTAAATATTGCCTTGTACTAGCTGAGTTTTCGCCTTTCAATAAAGTCAGTTTGTTTCAACATGCTTGTCACCATTAACAAGTTTGAGCATTGTCAAGTTGTCATCATTGAAGGTTTTCAAACTGTTTAACATTGAATTCTTAGTATCCAGAATACAGTCATAGGAAAAACCCAGCGACCTTATGAGCTGTCTTAGAATCTTTTATCCCATAATTGTTGTGTGGTTCAGTTAGTTTCTACTAGTAAGAGTTAAGTTTAGCGTTAAGTGAACTGAGCCACACACATATTATGAACAGATTAAGTAATAAATTTTGCTAGAAAATATTTTGTTTATATAATCCATTTTAGTGTTGTCCGCATTGTAGATGTGGATTTGTTCTATTAGTTGTGTTCTTGCGGGACAATTTTCACTTTATTTTGTTGATTAATTTTCCTTTTGGCTGAGACATTCGATAACATACATTTTCATTTTGACACGAAGTCATTTAGGATCGATAAACTGTTTCTTTATGCTTGTGCTTTTATATTAATAGTTTCACTTGAAGACATGGATCATCAGAAGACAAACTCATTATGGATAAGATCTGTAGAATACTGTATCAAAAGGGTTTTTCAAATATCCTGTATTAAGCATATTGTAGCATATTGAAGCGAAACGTGTTCAACTGGCGTGGTATCCGAGTGGTCTAAATTAGCAGGCCAGAAGTAACGAAAAACGTAACATTTATTTAAACAAACGTAACAAGAGAAGTGTTGGTTAGAGCAGTTTACAGTATCACCAGACTTGTGCAAACGATGTTAATAGCGACAACTCAGGCTTCAGGGAGCAGAAATCTCCGCAGTCGCTCTAGCCCAGATGTTACAGGGGCGCTCTTGAAAGAAAACAGAGTATCGCCTATATACCCAGTTTGAAACCCCCGCCGGTGGCGATTAGAGAAAACACGAGGAATTTCGTGCTCGCAGGCAGTCTTGGATGCGGTGACATTTTTATGAGGGAGGGAGGTGGCGTTTCGCCAATTTAGTCGGTGAAGATCAAACTGGGGCTTAACCAGCAGAAAACCAGGCACGACGACTCTGGCAGTGAAAATAGTTTTTTAATCCTCACAGAATTTTAGAAAGTTGTGCAAACATGTGGGAAAGTTTTTAAGGCCTTCAGCTGTGGACGAGCTTCTTTGCAGATAGTGAGAACCGCACGTTACATGCGTGACGTCACAATATAGATACGTAAAACTGTAAAACCAATAAAACTTTAAATTTTGCTTGTTGAAGAGAGTTCTTTCAATGCTCAAATGAAACAATGGTCTGCATTAATTGAAAGTTGTTTTGGTATTCAGCAAAGAAAATTAAATTGAACTATTAAAAGAAATTTCAAATGAATTATTTAAAGAATTTTTTCGTTCTAATATGCAGTTAACCATATGCAGTAAGTTAAATGTGTTCATCGTTCTGTCAATGGAAATATGTATTCTGCTGATATCTTGATAAGTTTTGAACATTGAATTGATAATCCTTATTCATATATCATAATCGTACAAAACTTATTTCATACAAATGTTGCATTTTCTTATCTCATACAAATATTGCATTTTCCTTTTTCCCCATCGATATCTAGAAATTTTCTCCTCAATGGGAACATCAGTTATGTAAGTAATATAAAATACTATTATAAGTGATATCAAATATTATTACTCAGGTTGCATACATATATATGACATAGTTAGCACATGAATATAGTATTTATGCAAATAATTCCAAAATTACAGAATATTGTATAATTTTTTTGTATCATAGTAGCTCATACATTTTTCTGATATACAAAAAATAACTTGTTTCTTAATTTTTAAATGTAAATGAGTGTTGCATGATATAACCTCTTCAGTAACATAAAGTATTCAAAACTTATTGCGATAACAAATAAAATGCCGTGGATAAAAAGTCATTCTGGCGATCTGTACGTAAGGACTGGTTCCTTCCCTGAAGGAAAATCAATGTCAAATGAAATTAGACAATATTACAGCTCAGAATATTTACTGATATACAAATAACATGCACCAAAGTGCAGTTGAAATGAAAATATTGTGATGCTGAATTGCAAACAAATATTCGCCAATGATATCCAATGAAATAACCATTCGATTAACGTTATACAGCATTAAACCCATTTCAGAAATATACCATAAAGTACAAATGCTTTTCACACATACGCATATTTATTTATTTATTTATACATCAGTGCTTAAAATTAAGAGATAATCTTAAGAAATCAGCCTTGATTTTGGTACGTTAAAGAAAATGTTCGGAAAAGTTATCTGAAAAAAGGAATGGTGAAATATTTCTGTGTTTTACTGTTCTAGTGTTGGTCCCAAAAGTGGTCCTGAAGATAGTTATAAGAGTGAAAAATTATTGTGTCTCACCAATCTTGATTAGGAATTCAGTGTGATGTACAGTCACTGCAAAAAGTATATGCAGGCCTTCCATCATCTGAAAAAGGAATTAGTTATCCAACTAGTTTGCGTATCATATTCTAACCAATCTGTGATGAGGGAAGTTGACGTCCTGTGATATTCCATATATGTTTAATAGCTTTGTTAATTTACACACAAATACTACTGGTGTCCTCAGTTTCATAACATTCATCACCCAGATAATTTGAAAGAAGTTATTTGCTATCATTATCATATTTTACTTTTTAGAAGATTTATAAGGGATGAGAGTGTTGAATCTCACCGATAAGATTTTGTCGGTTATATAACCTCTGCATAGATATTCAGGTCAGTGCGGCCATTCATAATAAATCCTCCACACACAATCAGACCATCACCGTGAAAACTTTATTATAACCAAATTCGTCTAACAATAGCCTTGCCAGGTGAAAATGTCCGTTGCCTTGAAATTTGAAAGACATTTTAGCTGGCCGAAAGACACCCGGTCCTTGAATGAAGTAGTTGCAATCTGAAACCTTTGACCCTTTCTTGACGAACCCTCCCTGAGCTCAGAAATCATCCCAAAATGTTTAACACGATCTTTTACGGAATGCATTGGTGTACGGAGGTGTTCAACAGTGATTGTCTACATTCCAGGCTACAAAAGCTCACCACTTCTAAAGAAAATCAAAATAATATCTAAAATATTACTTTGAAAGTAACAAAATGCTTAATAAATCATGCTTATAAGTGAGGAAAGATTATATAGATTCTCAACGTACATTTTCAGAATTTTTTTTATTGCCTTTGCCTAATTTGTATGTTCTTTCAGTTTATGTGAAGTTACTTGTTTTAACCTGTTTAAAGTTAGGTATACACACAAAGCTGAACAGAAAATTTAAGCACTAGCTAATCGTTAAAAACTTCTTTGTTGAGAAATCCTTAAATTTATTTCACCAGTGTATCAATACGTTATGGCAATACGTTATGATGGAGCAAATTCTTTCCATTCAAATGATGTTTCTTCAAATGATGTTCAAAACCGTTTCTACTGTATTTTTCTATACTTTATTTTTCTATCATCAGTATGTGTGACATTGAAGCTACTTCAAGCCAGTCTGTCAGAAACAGCCTATGGGTTTTTTAAAATTATGTATATGATATGTAAAAGTAAATTTTTAAATAAATAGAGTAATATGAAAAAAGTCAGAATATTAAGCATTTAAGGGCAATATGAAGGAGAAAATTCAGTAAAGTATGCCAACATCTTTGATGTAATACATTTATAATTTTTGTTAGGAATTATATTTAAATAATATATTATTTAACCCATTCCCAAAAAATAAATTCTCTATTATTTATTTATCAACAGATAACTAAACACACCCAATCTTTACCCTTATATCTGTAAAATGCAGAACGACATCATGAATAAATGACCCCCCCCCCTCGCCCTTTTTACTAAAAGTAATAAAAGCATACGAATCCCATTTCCAATTTCCTATCCATTACGAAATTATACTGTAACGAGATTTTGATGACTAAGATGGTAACAGAAAATAAAAAAAAGATCCATAAAAGAGATATCCAAAGAAAGACATGCAATTCTGGCAGAATTTTGTACTGTGGATCCGTATTAGAATTTGTTTTGTGTTTGCAAATGGCGTGTGTGTGTGTGTGTGTGTGGAGGAAATGACATATTCCTTATTTTATGCTATTTGGAGTATTGGAATACCATTATCTTCCTTATGTGCGAAAGAATAGACAGATATGGTTGTGCACGGAGTCAAAGAAAAGTTGCTTTTGTGGACATGTTTCAGCGGAAATTTTAAAATATGTAGCTTCGGGTTTATATATCCTTCCGGTTTAAAAATAGAGTCCGATATTTCGTACTGAAGATTGTGCAGAATGTACATCGATAAATCCATGCAGACAGTATATCAATAGACATTATTTAAATACGTTTAAATTTAATTCACTAAAGGAATGAAATATCTCTATAGAGATTGATTTTCACTTTACTGATTTTAAACCCCGAAATCATTTTCCTAAATTAGAAAAAAAAATCAGCGATGTAATGCGGGAGGAAACAAGATATATTGCCTAAAATATTATTAATTCGTTTATATTTACTTGAAAACATAATATAAGTGTGTTAACCGCTGCCTTCTCGCTCCTGACAAAATTATGTGGTGAGGTTTAGCCTTCAATTTCTCGTGCCCGTGATATTTCCAGGCTGCCATGTCTAAAAGTAACGCCCCAAAAAGATTCAAACAATCAATTTCATTTACCCTGAAATGTTTTTATCTCTTCTTTTACATACCAGATGGCAGCACCAGACTATTTACAATGTAATTGGGGAAGGTATTTTTTTAAAACTAGATGTGTCAGTTCAAGAAATAAATGGAATCCTCCAGAAAAAATAGGCACTTTTATTACCGTTTTATAGAAAATATACGATCGTTAAGGAGTTAAAAGTTAATAGTATGCATTAAACGTTATATATGAGCGGCTCACTTTGCCAAATTGGATACGTCCATAAAACAAAAGTGGAGAGCAGTGAGGAAATAATATATATATTTTTTTTACAATTTTTGCGTTGTCGTCAGTGGCTAAGTGGTTAATGTATCAGCCTGCCACGCCGACTGCACGGATTCGATTCCCGCATCATACTTAGTTGCATTCCTGGTAACTCGTCAGTCTTCTGCCTGCAAAAGGATCTCTGTCTGGAAAAGAGATTTGCAATCCATCGTTCATCGCCGGTATCGTCGTTTATTAATAAAAATTCTTGTGTGGTTTATGTTTTTGTTTCCTTTTAATCATTTGTATACCGGACTGAGGTGTAACATATTCGTCAGCCACAGGGACCTTAGCCACAACAACAACAATTTTTGCCTCACCAAGCGACTTAAACCGATTTGACAAGAGAAAACATCCATTAATCCTCAAATCATTTAATCTTCAAATTATTTTTTTGCTACAGGTGAAAAATGAAATAATTGTTTACTAATTCACAAGTACTTATTTATGCAGCACTTAATTGTAACTGTTTAATTTACTTTTTTTTTTAAACAACACTAAACGATTTACAGTTATCATCAAGTACTTGATTCTGCGGTTGAATTCATCATTGCTACGATTTACATTAGAGTATGGACTGGATTGGCTACTTGAAAATAGTTTCTAATCCTTCGATGGCCAATTTTTTTCTTATTTAGGGGTGTGAATCCTTATTATTCAGGAAATTTATTATGAATGTCAAACGTTAAGAGTCAATCAAATGCTTTGACACTAAAATTTTGAAATTTTCAATCTGTGGATTTCACCGATTTGGCTTGTGAAGAGCTCATATCAATATCAGATAAAATACTTTGAATTTTAATGTTTACTCAATATACTAAATTTTATTTCTCTCTCTTCGAATTATACACTTCACTACCAGTTCCTAATATTGTTAAATTTCTACATCTTTTAAGATAATAACTTGGTATATCATATTTTAATAAAATATTACATTATAATCTTTACACTTCAAACTTAAAATATATGTTTTATAGACTTCCGGTTGAAGTATAGTCATAAGTAAGGTTGTTCACATGCATATTGAAGGTGAATTATTTTATTACACACACTGGCCAATGAATTAGAAACCTGTGAGATTTTCTACAAATGCTGGCTAGAGGCGTGCTAAGCAAAACCTGTTTATGACGTGGATCAAACGTCATCAGAATGCTAGTATAAGTGAGGTGTGGGGCTGCATTTCACGATAAACGCAGTAGAATGGGAAAAAATGACAGATCTTCCACCATTTGAAAAAGGGCTTATTTTGGGGGATCGTTTAACAGAAGCCACGATTATGAAGACAGCAGAACTCACTGGGTTCTCAAAAACAGACATTTCGAAGGATTTCAACAGTTGGAAGAGCAGAACCCACAGTCGTTATCCAAAAGATGTAACTGTGGTTCGAACACAGTCAACCAAGACCGTGGTCGGCATCGTCTCCGAAAGATTGTATGGCAGAGAAGGGACTCTACTGTACTTCAACTGACAGAAATCTTCAACCAAGGTTCCTCCCAACCGTAACGTAAATGCCCTCCAGAAGCTTGTAAAATCCATGTATTCGCGAATACGGGCTGTTATCCGTGCAAAAGGAGGTCCAATAAAATATTATGCCTAGGTTTCTAATTCCTTGGCCAGTGTGTGTAAATAAGTTATTAATTTCCAGTATTTATATCAATCAGAGGTATATTTTATAAAAACTGTATGTTGCCTGTTATGTATAAATTTTACTCTTTTAATGTTTTGCGAATTGTTAACATATCTAAAATAACGTGTTTAGCTTTTTAGTAGTCTACTAAATTTCCTAATTTTTCAAGCTTTTGAGAAGGTTAAAATATAAAGAAATACCCTTTTTTGATGTTATTGTTGGCCATGAAGTTGACGACGCAATACTAATAAATTTTATAAATTTCTTAAGTTAAGTCGGTGGACTGACGTCAAGTACGGCTTGATTTCATTTCACGGATTTATGTATGTGCGTATAAATAAATAAATAAATAAATAAAAATATATATATATATATATATATATATATATATATATACCCAACAAACACAGGACTGACGGCAGCTTATCGGGCCAGTGCTGGAAGCGCCGGTAGAACGACAAGTACGGGAGAAATTTTCTGGGCCGTTCGCGGGTTGTTTACGAACCTTCGAAGGGGAACGCTTTGCTGTTTACGTGTTTCAGGGCCTGTGATGGGTTGATATGAACCGCGCCGATACCGACATGGCTCCATCGTACCTTAATCGGCCGTCCGATTCGTAGCCATAAGTAGCAGAAATCTGTATCAGAATTATGGATTTGAAAGGGAAGGTGATGATTAAACAAAAGATAGTTTTCAGAGAAATAGCTCTTATTTCTGTGTAACCTCTTTTACGAGGAAAATTCACATAACATTCTTGGTATGTAAAGATTATATTATGTGAGAAGTGTAAGGTAATCAAAAAGTAGTTTCATTGTTAATTTTTTATCTATTACTGGAGAAATTTTAAAAATATCTACTTAAAAATGGAGCCTTGTTGCACCACTCTTTATTTAAAAGAGAGGAATTAGTGGTGTCTATCTTATTTTACTACTCATTTATTTTTAGCGGTGGATGTCACACATTTACGTAGCAACTTCCACAATGAATTTCCTAGTAAATATTAAAGATATTTTTTCTTAATCAAACTCTTCTCTTTTTGTTTTTACCTGCACTGCAAAAATAAAATGCTATTTAGTGCATGTAACCAAATTATAATTATACCTAAAATGTATAAGAAAGTGCCTCAGCTACCAAAATATATTTGCAGTTGTTAATTTTCAAGCACATATTTCAGACGGGTATGATTTTGATTTTGAAACGGATATAGACGTAGATCTCCAATGTGGGGAGAGGTTCCATATTTATGCCCTCTACTTCTGAAAATAGTTCTTATTTTGTGGAGCTCGTCTAACACCATTGGTAGCAAGAATTGTTAGTAAAAGATATAGA
The DNA here is from genome assembly GCA_907164885.2 of Dolomedes plantarius. Lineage (NCBI taxonomy): Eukaryota > Metazoa > Arthropoda > Arachnida > Araneae > Dolomedidae > Dolomedes > Dolomedes plantarius. The sequence goes on along the minus strand of OU015492.1, from coordinate 96,799,601 downwards.
AAAGAGATAGCATGTTCCTGGAATTTCTGCAGTCAGAGAGAGTTTGCAAGAGAGTTTAAAAATGTTAACATTTGTAAACAAAATATTTTTTCTTATAGGTTATATTGCCATAAATAGCCTATGTATTAATATTTTTTTACGACATTTAAAATTTTTTTTGCGTCGACTAACATCTACATGTTAATTACATATATTTTTTTAATTAACATGAAGGAAATAATCTAAGAACTTCAGCTTGCCAGCCTTGAAGCAGGGGAAAGAGAGGAAAAAAATGCCAGCCGCGGGACTCGATCCCGCCACCGCTAGGTTACAAACCCAGAGCGCTACCACCCATGCTACGAACCACTCAAGAAAAATGTGTGAATTACCGATAACAAACCAGAGCATGTTGGCGGTTTCAAGATAATCTTCGTGCATGTTTGCTAGGGTGGAACGAAAAAACTTTTTTTTAAATTTAAATATGCTATAGTTTTCAAAAGTTGCCTCTTGGGATTAGAATAAAGAATATAAAATAAAATTTTATTGTTCTACTAAAATCTTTTCAAGTACCGCAAAGTGCTTCAAAATGGATATTTTTATGAAAAAGTGATAAAATTTGTATTTTTTTATTTCTTTTATAGTATATTAAAATAATATATATATATACATATATATATTGTAAATAAAATATTCAAAATACGATATTTTTACAGGAAACTTACAATTCTAAGTATTTCTAACTGTTAAATGCCATTACAGAACAACTGATTTTGTAGAATTTCGCGATTTTCATCATATTAATTTTACAGTAGCATATCTTAATAATACACAATTGAATGAAAGAAAAACAATTTTTAATTAACGGGCATTAGTTAAAATAAACAAATCTCACTTATTTAGAAAAATATTAATAGTGATTAATGTCTTTAAAAGCAAAACGTTATTTTGAAAAAAACATTTATGTTTTTCAAAAGTCCATAGTAATCACACATGGTTTCCATTGCTTATTTCACTGACACATTGAATTGTTTTTTTGTTTGAAATTTTGGCATTTTCTTTTGAGATTGTATTTTTGTTTTTATCAATGCATCTCTTGCAGAAGTGTCACGAACGGACAACTCGGTATAGAATTTAACAATCCTTTCTTTCTGTTTGTGTGTGACATGGAAAATTATTGAAGTCAATACGTTGACTCTCGTGATCAGATTCTTTTGCTTCCTTTATAAACGGCTTTAGTTTGTCATCAGAAATATGGCTCTTCATAGGAAGTCCTGTTACTTTAACATCATTCCATTCAATCATGTCAGTATAATACTTGGTATCTAAATTTATATGTTGGTTTAAAAACTTTCTGATGTCCCCTTCAATTTTAGCCTTTATGTTTAGAATCAGACTTAATCCAAGCTCTCTTATGTGACTGCGATCATCTGATATCATACAAAGGAGGAGATTTTCAGAAGCAGCAAAGTATGCATTTCTTTGAATAACTGGGTGAATTAAATTTTTAAGAGTCTGATGGAGGTAACGTGAATAGCTTGCAAGTTTCCACAGGTGCTTTGATCCATGGATACAAGATGCTTTCAGCTTTAGGTTAAACCAAACAGCTGCATAAACTTTCAAAATGTACTCAGTCAGTATTCGGAGATTTTTTGCAGGATATTCTGTTCCCGCATACAAGGGAAGTATTCTGTTTGCTAATCTATTCCATCTTGAATGACAAAGTTTTCCTGGTTTTCTCATGGACAAATCAGAAGAACACCTCCCAACACAGATTGCATTACTCATTTCTAACAAATATTTTAGGTCCACACGTAAATCTTCCTTAATTTCTAGTAACGGAATGTCATTTTCAATAGGTGCAAATTCGATGACTGGTAGTTCATAGCAGTTTTCTAGTAGTTTACCTACACTGCTGGCCACCCAAATTGCAACACCAAGAAAGACAAGAGATATCACAACAAAATTTATTTTGTAGATAACATGTTGACCAAGTATCAAATGATTAAATTTATAGACTTCTGTGAAGTGTGGTTCCTGCCAAAATCAGTAGCCAGAGTAGCCGCCATTGTTGGAGATCACCGCTGCCACACGCCTCGGCATTGATTCAAAGAGACTTTGGATGAGTTCTTGGGATACAGCAGACCAAGCAGCTTCCACACGTTGCCAAAGTTGATCTGCTGTGGCAGCTGGGGATGGAATCTGGGTCAAACGTAGAGCAACCACGGACCACATGTTTTCTATCGGCGAAAGATCCGGAGAGCGAGGCGGCCAGGGAAG
>OU015492.1:96705449-96796845 GCA_907164885.2 Dolomedes plantarius | reverse complement strand
TTTACTCTTAAGTAAAAGCTTCTTTAAATATTATTCTTTTGTATTTTCATACTGTAATTCTCTTTTATTTAGTGTTATATTTTTCTTTTTTATAAAAGGGAAGCGCTATCTGTCTAAACACTGAACTATCAAATATTACCTGGCAGCAGAAGGTTCCATATAACGACACATTTTTTGTTTTGTTACTATTTTAATCTCCTCGACAACCGCGTAGATTTTCTTACTGTTATAAAAGATTTATTTAAACATTTTATTTTGTATTTTCATACCGTCATTCTCTTTTATTTAGTGTTTTTTTCTTTTTTATAACAGGGAAGAGCTATCTGTCTAAATACTGAACTATCAAATTTTATCTGGCATCAGTAGGTACCAGAAAACGACACATTATTTTGTTACTAGTATAATTTCCATAACCATCACGTAGATATTTTTTTTACTCTTAAGTAGGCCGTATTAAACATCATTGTTTGTATTTTTAAAACGTCATTCTCTTCTCATTCCTGTTATATTTATTTTTTCGTTTTCAATAATGAAGCTCTACCTAAACATTGAAATAACAAATATTATCTGGCAGCAATAGGTTGTAGATGAAGACACTTTATTTCACTATTATAATCTCAATGACAGCCACATTTTTTTTACTCTTAAGTATGAGTGTATATCTAACTATGTTACCTATATATAAAACAAAGCAAATTTAGAGAATTTCTACAGCGCATAGAAAAATCCGTCATATGCAGTACCTCCAGATAATATTCCCGTTTCCTAGTAAAATAAGCCTCTATCGATTGATGGAGAAAAGATCCTATGCCATTACATCATTTTTATTTCTTTATTTCAAAGATCAAACTATCAATAAAGCAATTTACGACTTAACGACATCCCTCTCACCCCCTCCCTGATGGCTAATCACGTCGAATGTCTGGTAATAACCCTTGTTTAGTTTTATTACCCTATAAATCTGGAAGGAGGGTACATCTGCCTCATTAGTTTTCTCATCATGTGGTGTTATATCCAACGGTTAAAGATAAAAATTTTATCCATTTTAAGTACGTTGCTTACAGGTCTTCATAATATATGAAAGGTAAAGCTCTATACTTTATAAGGTAGTTCATACAGAAAAGATAACTCTGTGAAATCCACTCCATTATCCTAAAGTGGTAGGATGGTGTTTTTTAATATGAAAAATGTGTATGACAATTTTAAAAAAATTAAAATAAAAGACATTAACATTATAGATAATACATACATAGACAATATGATTCATAATTTAATATTTGGAAAAGTTAAATGTGAATAATACATAGAGTCGAACCCGTTATAGCGAATCCGGTATATAAAGAACTCAGGGACATAACGAACGAAAATTTTGGTCCCGCCGTTTTCCTATTATATTTAATGTTATTTTATCCTTTTATAGCAAACCTCCAAAATCTTAGAAATCGGCTATAACGAACCTTTTTTTCCAATCGACTACTGATTTTTTTAAATTTTAAACTTTTTAAGAATGTTGAGATACAACGAATGTTGAAGAAAAACATGATGAAGATTTTCGTATCGCGATGTGGATAGAAAAGCACATAATTTCATCATTCCCAGATGGTGACTTGCAATTGTTCGAAACATGTGATGATGAAGTCATTACATGTGAAAATTCCACTGTTGAAGATATTGTAGAAGAAATTAAATTAAATCATTCTGAAATCGAAGATCTGCATCTGATGCTGATGAAGAGGAGCACATAAATGACGAAATACCCACCATCTCAGATGCTACAGCAGTGATGTGAGTAATTAATAAGTTTTTGTCTACACAAACAGCGGGAGAAAGAGTGTTGGAGTCTTTCATGTATTGGACACTGAAATTTAATATATATAATATATATATATATAATATTATATATATATATAATATAATATATATGGGCAACTCTAGGATAGGTGGCCATGGAGGAGAGATGGCCAATCTAAATATTTCCAAAACTTGATCATAGATGATAGTTTAATAATTTTTCTTAGGAACTGTTCAACGAGTTCATTCATTGGGAGGTACAGCTGTGATTTTCGATTATAAAAAGTAAGTGAAATTTTAATGTTTATTTAATTTAGTGGCTGAATATTTTTGTTGTGTTAGGTATCTGACTGTTTTGCAATACGTACGTTACATTTTTTTTACTTTACGGACTTTTAAAGCACGTATATAATTTAATCTTTGATTCTAAGCCCAAAACAAAGACGTACAATGGCGGAGTGACACTTTAAATTGGTTGACCATCTATCCTTTCAATTTCAGGACAGATGGCCACATAAAATCGAGGAGAGATGACCACCTTTGATCACTATTTCAAAAATATGAGTGAGGATTTTAACTAAATATAATTATATTTAAAATAATATATACCTTTTTTTATAATTATATTAATGGATATAATTGTTTTAATTTTAATATAAATATTTCAATAAAAATAATATAATATGTCGAACAATGTTTTTTCCAGTTTTACAAGATGCCGAATAAATACATAAGAAAGCCTCATTTAAACCGAGGGACCTGGAGTCAAAAATGATTTGTCTGAGGCAATGGAGGCTGTGCAAACGGGACCATATTCGGTAAAAGGACCGTCTAAAGCATTTAACATTCCAAGCAAGACTTTTGAGCGCCGATTGAACACCAATAATTCCAATAAAGTCAGCATGGGTCCTGGTCCTATGTTTGTAAAAGAAAACGAAGAAAGATTAGTAAAACACATGAAATGAATGCAGAAACAAGGATTCCCATTTACTTGAGATGATTTGAGAATTCTCTCTTTTGAATTTGCTAAAAAACTGGATATAAAGCACCGTTTTAATGATACATGTGAAAAGGCTGGGTATGTTTGGCTAAGTCTATTCCTAAGTCGTCATTCTGATATATCAATCAGAAAAGATGAAGGTGTGTCGCTTGCGAGAAGTGAAGCCATGAATCGTGAAGAAATAGGTGCCTACTTCAAACTAGAGAGATGAAATACATTTGAAATTACCAGATTCTACAGATTCCGAGGGAATAGAATTTGATGAGGATCACTGTGTGGTTGTGGATAAAAATACAATACCAAAAAAAGGATGACTGGATAAAATGTATTAGGTGCCTGAAGTAGTACCATGAAACGTGTACAAACATCAAGACCTTTGCCAAAAATGTGGTAAAATTACGAAAAGTGAAGGGTTGAAATTATACTTCAAATATGTTTATTCGAATTTTATTCACTCATTTTCCGTGGTATAATTGCATCTTTGAAAATTGCTATATGTTTTTTCATGATTAATTATATGAATGTGTTGTTTTTGCTATTTTAATTTCACTTTTTCTTTTTTTGTATCGTATGGCCATCACTCCTTGGCTTGAAGGAGAGATGGCCATCTGCCATTTTAATTTCAAAGTATGTTTCTGACTTTTTGTTCTCAATGTTTAATTTTTTTGCTCAAAATATGATGAGTAAATGCATAAGAATTTTAAATATGCATAAATATTTCTTGTGTTTGCATTGTAAGAATTTTTATTTCAATCTTTAAAAACTATGGCCATCTATCCTAGAGTTACCCTATATATACGTACATACAAGCACATATAAAAGTGTGTGTGTCCCCGAGCGTTTATCTCAAATTTTACGGTTCGTCATTATCCTTTTGCAAAAGTATTATTTAGCAATTTGGGAAAAGTTAGTATAATATCGTTGATAATTTGAAGGTTTGTGGATTACTTTCATTTCTCACAATGGTAAATTTTTAACTTGATTTTTGATGTCACCCTCATGAAATTATCTAATTCTCAGTTTCTGGTAAACGCATACCTTTATAAGTTTAACACGCGGTATTCTAGTAAATATTATCAAGTAATTCATAATATACATTGCCTTATTTTTCCTCCTTTCGAAATATTTTTCCATGTAATGTGTAAGCGACGAAAAGAAAACCATCGTCCCTTCTTCATTGTGGAAAAAATTATACTCTTGCTTTTCTACGAAGTGTAAAAAATAATGAGAGCATGATAATGATTTAATAACTAAATTAGAAATGATACAAGATAAACTTCATATGCTCTGACGAAGTTTGGGAGCAAAAATGATTAAAGCAGCATTCACATAACCCTTATTAAGATTTTTTCTATTGATTCTTAACATAAAAATTTCTATTTTTATTACTTATTCCTAGCAAATAAGTAATGTGGGTTAATTAAACTAACACAATTTGAAATAACTGTTTTTTTGTTATATTGTGTTTGACTAAATCAAATCGAAAAGTTTGACAAGTCAGGCATAACACTATGCTTATTTATACTAATATTTACTTCTACACGCATACATATAATTTTACATAATTACCAAATTTTTTAGTATTATGAGGACACATTTTAATATATATTCCTTGCCACTTTCACAGAGACAGTGGGGGGAGGTTGAAATGATTTCTCTTATACTATTGATTCACAGTTAATTACTCCGTTATGGCAAAACCGGAATTCATTTCCAGATTGGAGCTTTTGGTTTCTTTAGCTATCACTTTATTCATCTCCTGAAAGGCTACAAACATACTAGTAAGTGTAAAATGTGGGACTCGAACCCACAGACACTGGTACCGATATGCAAACGCCCTAGTCATTCGGCCATCGTCAGGCCAAGTTATACGCTGAAAATTCTCTACGGTGACTAGAAATTGTTCCGAAAAAGAGCGGTTGTTTTGGGGAGGTGGCCGTTGAAAAGTGGTTTCTACTATAACAATGGCTCTATGGAGCCTTTAATCTGTTCTTAAAATATGCACATTTGGAGGGGTAGCCGGCTAGAAATCTTTCACTGTATTTAGATCCATAGAAACCTTGCCCGTCATTGGCCAATACTGTTCTTTAACGAAGGACTGTTGTATTAGAAACGTATCTATTTTCTATTGCAATGCTGAATTAATGAGCCGTTCAAGATTGTATTTTACATTAATCTATCGTGAACATTTAATAATTATCTAGAATAAATCTATTAATAGTAAGCCGTCAATTGCTCACTCTCTTCCAAAATGAATGGTTATAAATACAAACGCATTATTTTATGCGAGGATTCTTTATGTTCTGTCAGAATAAACCAGACCGAGAAACGAAATTGAAATTCCTAAACACCACTCGTCTAATAACAGTCTTATACTGGAGATGAAAGAGAAATGCACAATTTCAAAATTTATGAAGCGAATGTAAGCTATAAAGCTTCGTACTCTTTGATAATTAATGGAGTAATTAAAAGTCTTCCGCTTAAATGAAAGGAAAAGACATTTTTCACCCGTATACAGACCTTTCGAGGATTAGATTGTCTCAAAATAAGAATGTGGAGAAACATTCAATAAATGTTGAATAACTCAAGACCTACAAATTGCGTAATCTATTTACTGTAAACTTCCTGTTAAAATGTTCCCTATATGATGAAATATTTGAATGTTGCAAAGTGACATTTTAAATTATTAACTGCAATTCGTGACCTTCCTCAATATCTATATATAAAACAGTTCCGTAACTGACTCGCTGATTGACTGACTGACTGACATACAACGCATGGACCAAACCGCTGGACCTAAAAGTCTGAAATTTTGCATGGCAATTCTTCTTAAAAGGGGGTGCACTAAGAAATATTTTTGAAAAATACTTCTTAGATTTTTAAAAATTAAATTTTTAAGCTATGTTAGTAACTTTTTTGAGTTTGCATTTAAAATAATAATGTGGGAGTTATAAAATTTATATCATGGGAAAGATCGTACAAATTCCTTTAAAATGAGATATATTTCGAATCTTTACATCCATTTTCTGATTTTTGGTGAATTTTTAAAGATTAATTTTTTGAATTAAATTTATTAAATGCTGATCACGTGATTTCTCTTTCTGGTAATAAATAAATTTATCGTCCCGTGCATAACAACAAAATAGACAAAAAAAATTTCTTGCTAATGTGGCAGACGATTGGACATTATCCAAAAAATAAAATACAGTAAAGATTTTATTTCTTCAAACTGTACTATATTGACTGTAATATATTCTTAAATATTCCAATTAAATTAATTTGAATTTTTCTTCTACATTGTTTTGTCTATAAAAATATCTCTACGATTTTTATAAATATAATAATATATATATATATATATATATATTTATATATTGGCATTAATTGCATACATTTACCGTTGTATTTAATTTGGTACTCCGTAGCGAAGTACGGGTTTTCAGCTAGTCTATATATAAACAGTTCCGTAACTGACTGACTGACTGACTGATTGACATACAACGCACAGACCAAACCGCTGGACCTAAAGGGCTGAAATTTTGCATGGCGATTTCTTTAAGTGTACGTGTGCACTAAGAAAGATTTTTCAAAATTCTCTCTTAGAATTTTTAAAATTACATTTTTAAGCTGTTTTAGTAACTTTTTTATGTTGCATTTAAAATAATAATTTGATTGTTATAAAATTCAACACGAGAAAGATCATAAAAATTCCTTTAAAATGAGATCTTTTTCGAATCATTAACTCCAATTTCTGATTTTGATGAATTTTTGAAGATGCATTTTTAGAATTTAATTTATTAAATGCTGATCACGTGATTTCTTTTCTGGTACTTTAAATAAATTTATCATCACGTGCATGACAACTAAATAGACAAAAATATTTTTTTTTCTTCCTAGTACAGCAGACGAATGGACATTATAAAAAAAATATTAAAACAATAAAAGGTATTATGTTCCTCAATCTGTACTATATTAACTGTACTATATTCTTTAGTATGTCCTATTTTATTTAATTTGAATATTTTCTCCTACATTATTTTGTCTAAAAACTATTCCTTACGATTTTTTTATAAATAATATTAATAATATATATATATATATATATGTAATATATATATATATATATATATATATATATAATATTATAATATATATATATATATATATTATATATATATTTATATTATATATAATATTATATATATATTATTTATTTTTATTATTTATTATTAGCATTAATTGCATACATTGACCGTTGTATTAATCTAATGTACTTCGTAGCGAAGTGCAGGGTTTCAGCTAGTCTATATACACTGCTGGCCACTGCAAATGCAACACCCTGCAGGAAACATTACAATAACATGAAATTTACAACATGCATTAGCGGAGGTGAGATATGCAAATGATTAGAATTTCAGCGCAGACGCACATCACGCGCGCCTGTGGCGCCACATCAAAGCTCTATTTAAGGCTTGGAGATTTCGACGATTTCAAGTTGGGCAATTTTTTTCTTGTGGTTTAAAAAAAAAACGAGCAATTATGCCTCGTCGAATACAGCGATCATCTTTTGAACAAGTATTCGAGTTCGACAGAGGAAGGATAGTGGCCTACCGATATTGTGGATTCTCTTCAGGGAAATCGGTAGTCGTGTTCGACGAAACCAAATGCGGATATGTGATCGTTGGATGCAGGAGGGTACGACGGACCAGCGTGATCGATCGCATCCACCTCAGCGCACCACTTCACGTGATGACAGGCAAATTGTGCGCATGGCAGTGAGGGATCTCTCAGTCACATCACGAACCATAGCACAGCACATGCAGTCTGTAACGCATCATCCAGTGTCTGCGCGTACCATTCGACGCCGATTACAGCAGAGTGGTCTGTCTGCAAGACGTCCATTGCTTTGTCTACCCTTGACGCAGAACCACAGACGTCTCCGCCGCCAATGGTGCGATGACAGAAGGATGTGGACGGCAGAATGGAATGAAATTGTCTTTACTGACGAGTCACGCTTCTGTCTGCAACACCACGATGGTCGCATTCGAGTCTGGAGACACCGTAAAGAGAGGATGCTGAACAGCTGCGTTATGCACCGCCCACTGGTCCTGCACCGGGTATTATGGTATGGGGCGGTATTGGATATCACTCTCGCAAACCTCTAGTACACATTGCCGGTACTTTAAACAGCCAGCGCTACATCTCCGAGGTGTTGGAGCCAGTTGTCCTTCCTTACCTTCAGGGCTTGCCCACAGCCATATTTCAACAGGATAATGCGCGACCACACGTGGCACGCATTGTCCAATGGTTCTTCGTCAATCGCCAGATTGAATTGCTTCCCTGGCCGCCTCGCTCTCCGGATCTTTCGCCGATAGAAACATGTGGTCCATGGTTGCTCTACGATTGACCCAGATTCCATCCCCAGCTGCCACAGCAGATCAACTTTGGCAACGTGTGGAGGCTGCTTGGTCTGCTGTACCCCAAGAAATCATCCAAAGTCTCTTTGAATCAATGCCGAGGCGTGTGGCAGCGGTGATCTCCAACAATGGCGGCTACTCTGGCTACTGATTTGGCAGAAACCACACTTCACAGAAGTCTATAAATTAATCATTTGATACTTGGTCAACATGTTATCTACAAAATAAATTTTGCTGTGATATCTCTTGTCTTTCTTGGTGTTGCAATTTGGGTGGCCAGCAGTGTATAAAACAGTTCCGTAACTGACTGACTGACTGACTGACAGATAATGCACAGACCAAACCGCTGGACCTTAAGAACTGAAATTTTTCATGGCGATTCTTCTTATAGTGTAGGGGTGTACTAAGAAAGATTTTTGAAAAAATTTTCATCGATTTTTAAAATTAAATTTTTAAGCTGTCTTTGTATTATTCTTTAAAGTTTGCATTTAGAATATTAATCTGAGCGTTATAAAATTTATGTCATGAGAAAGATCATGAAAAATTCTTTTAAAATGATTTTTTCGAATCTTTACCTCCATTTTCTGGATTTTGGTGAATTTTTAAAGATAAATTTTCAGAATTTAATTTATTAAATGCTGATCACATTCTTTTCTTTTGTGATACTTTGAATTACTTTTCCGTCATGTGCATAACAACGAAATAAATAGACAAAAAATATTAAAATACGGTAAAAGATAAAATTTAACCACTAGACTAATTGAGATGGAAGTTTTTTAAGAATTTAATTCAACTTAGTGTGTTTTATGGATATTAAACATACAAATTAATTGTACACATTGACCGTTGTATTTAGCTTGAATATTTCTTCTAGATTATTTTGTCTATAAAAATATCCGTTACTATTATTTACACACACACACACACACCCACACACAATATATATAATATATATATATAATATATAATATATATATATATATATAATATATTATATATATATATATATATTATATATTATCTATATATATTATAATATATTAATATATATATATATATATATATATATATATATATATATACATAACGTGGAGAAAAACAACAAATAGCATTCGTGGCAATGGCTAAAGCAACAATTAACCACAAAGCTCGAATACATCATTTATCTAAAGTTCTCAAATACTATAGCCATAGGCATGACGGAGCCTAGCAGCTAACACCAAAGAACAAAAACACAGGTGCATTAGCACCCAAAGATAGAAATATAGGTGAATCAACACTCGAAAGTCAAAATGTCAAGCAATTAGACTGAAAAAGTCAAAAATTCAAAATGTCAAGTAATTAGACTGAAAAAGTCACCAATTTTTTTTAAATAATACGTTAATATCCTACATTACACATCTATACGTAATCTATACGTATCGCCACTATTTAAAAAGACTGCAACCGAACACGATTGCCCGGCTGAAAATTTCGATTGAATAGGATTTTTTTCTACTCTATAATCTTTCTTTTAATTTCACAACATTGACGGTAAGCACATCATATCCTGAACAGCTTTGCATGGGCGTTCTCTGAGCGGACACCTTTGGGGTGGAGGGGATGGGCTCTTGACTGCACGAGAATTTTATCTTAGAGGCTTTTTTGTTAGTGTATTTTCTATATTTCGTTCTCCTTTGCAATTTTGTCCATTTCCTTTTTTTTGCATACCTAAGGCCTTTGTTCAAAGCTTTTTGTGTTAAATAAGAAAAATATCTTGGGAACAAATCATTTCACACTTGCACACCAGAAAACAGTCTGGTGCTGTATGATAAACGATTTCTTGCAGCAAAGAATGTGCCACATATCACTCCGTCTTTTAGGAAGTGCTCAAGAAAAACATCCTGGTGAGGAGGTCATGCGTACCAAAGGTGCTCATGTAACGGAAAGTATAAATCACACAAAGCCGATGCAAGAAAAATGAAAAATTGTATAACTTAAAATGCCATGATAATTTGACATGTTTGACTAAGGAAAAATAGTTATTAATAATTACAAGATAAAAAGAACTTTTTATATACCATATTTTTAAATTTTCTGTTGAATCATATAAACGTGACAATTCTATGCATTAATAAATACTTCAAAAATTTTTTAATGAATTATCCCATCAAATTGAAGGAAAATGAAGTTAAATGGAAGTTAACTTGCATATAACTTTTCGTTCCCGTTCAGGCCAATAGATGGCTGCACCAGACTACAAAACGTTCCGGCCAATTGATGGCTTCACCAGTCTACAAAACAAAATTAACTGAAAATAACTGGAAATTAATTTAGTTCTGCTTAAAGATGGCTAAAATTACTAAAAAAATGCATTGTCATCGTGTCCTGAGCTAATCTAAAAGTTTCAAATGTCTATCTAGTCGGGAAGTTAGTTAAAAATCAATTGTAAGATTTGTACTTGACAAACACACAAACACACAAGAAGAAATCAAGTAATAAAAACATAGTAAAATTTTATATATTTTCCAACAAATTTTTGATGTTTTTGTACACATATTTGTAATATTAGACTGAAACAGATTTCTCTTAGTCTCATAATCATTCAATAGATCTAATATTAAAATGATCAAATGCGTAATCAATCGTTTAGCTCGAGAATTGGAAATTAACTTGCGTTTAACTTTTCGTTTCCGTCCCGGGCGATAGATGGCTGTACCATTCTACAAAACAAATTTAACTGAAAATGAATTCAATTGTGCTTAAAGATGGCTAAAAGTATTAAAATAATGCATTGTCATCGTGTTCTGAGCTATTCTAAAAGTTTCAAATGTGTAGCTAGTCGGGAAGTTAGTTAAAAATCGATTGCAAAATTTGTACTGGACAAACGCACACACAAAAAACAAACAAACAAGAAAGCGAGTTTATAAAACATGGTAAATAAGCATTTATGATTCATTTTATTAAAATGTATTTATATCCAAAGAATACTTTATTAAAACAACAAAAAGGTGGGCAATTTCGTGACACTTGTCAAATTTATGAACTACATTTCAGAAATTATGCAAAATTATGCTTTCAGAGTATATATTCAGGAGATACTTATGAATCTCACCGAAAATTCACTTGAGAACTATACAGAATCTCAGTAAAAATGAGAAGTTCTCGCATATTTATCAAATTTACCAACTTCATGTAGGAATTACTTGAAATCGCGGGGGTGAAGAGATAAACTTAGTGAAATTTATCAACTCACATAGAAGACATAATAAACATCGATTTAAATTCAAATGCACCATGCATAAATATGATTAGGACATGGTATTTGTATCCAAACTAAGAATTATAGGGACGAAACATTAGCGATATAATTAATGTTTCTTTACAGAAAAGTCATGTCTGATGAGCTTAAATAATTTTTCCGAGATGGAAATTTATCAGCCGTTATGTACGTTTTTGCACCGATACACAACACCAAAAAACATATATCGATCCATTGAAAAGTTCCTTGGTTATCTTCATCGAGAAACATAAATATTTACTTTTTTTCATGTTTTGAAATAAATGATATTGTTTACTTTTCTGTTATCAGTTCTACGAATTTAATTGAACAAAGTATGTAGGTTACTGTAAACACAGAAGATGATATAAAGAAAAAGAGGTAAAAAAGATAGCGATGAATGAAGGCCCAATAGCTAGTGGAAAATGAAAATGGCGCTTCTTTTCAAGATTTAGTTTTGTATTTTTGTTGCTTATTTCTGTGTTCGAATTATTTTAAAACTACTCATTGTCCTTTTAGGAGCGATTCCTTTTTTTGAAGCCTTTATTTTCTCCCGTGTGTTTGAGTTTTATTTCTAGATATTGCAGTAAATTTCTTTCCTATGTCAGAACTGGAATAATTGCTTCCACACTACGAAGTTTCATCCTTTTTTAAAAACAGTTCTTTTTTTCCTTTCATGAATAAAGTTATTTTTTATGTCCCCGCTTATATGATGATTGAATCTGTTGAAATGTTGACAGGAAATGTGATATTTATTTATACCCAAGCAGATACTTAACGCTTTTACGCTTACTTCAGCGGACTATAAAACTGTATCTACTCGGACAAGAAATATATTTTTACATTAACATTTATCCATTTTATAGGCGTTAGTGCAGTGAGTTCATGCTGCAGTATAATGAAATTTATAATGGGATGGCCCATTATAAAGTCACGTATTCATTGACTAAATACGTAGATTTGTTGTACCGAAAAAATACAGAAAATTTATGTTACCATAAATTTGTGCTAATGTTTGACCCGACATATTACTGAGATTAGAGACAGTATGAAAAGATAAATTTATTTATGTTACAGCTGTGCTATGTGTGACGCTGCATATAGCTCGTTAAGATTAGAGACAGTTTAATCAGATAAATTTGTTCATCTATATATATAAAACATCTCCGTAACTGACTGACTCAGTGACTGACTGACTGACATACAATGCACAGACCAAACCGCTGGACCTAAAGGCTGAAATTTTGCATGGCGATTCTCTTATAGAGTACGGGTGCACAAAGAAAGATTTTTGAAAAATTCTACTTAGATTTTTTAGAATTAAATTTTTAAAAGTTTTAGTAACTTTTAAGTTTTCATTTAAAATAATAATTTGAGGGTTAAAAATTTATATCATGAGAAAGATCATAAAAATTTCTCTAATCTTTTTCGAATCTTTACCTCTATTTTCCGATTTTTTTTAATGATTATTTAAAGATTAATTTTTAGAATTTAATTATTAAATTCTGGGTCACGTGATTTCTATTTCTTTACTTTAAATTAATTTATTGTCACGTGCATGATAACGAAATAGACAAAAAAAAATTTCTCGCTAATGCGGCAGACAATTGAACATTATCCAAAAAAATATTAAAATACAGTAAAAGATATGTTCCTCAAACTGTACTATATTAACTATACTCTATTTTTTAATATGTTCTATTAGATTTAATTTAAATATTTTTTTCTACATTTTTTTGTCTATAAAAACATCCGTTACGATTTTTATAAATATATTTTTTCGTTTTTTAACATCAATTGCATACATGATAGTTGCATTTATTATAAATATATTTATGCAAACTTATGGCATTAATTGCTTACATGGACCGTTGTATTTAATTTGAATGTACTCCGTAGCGAAGGACGGGTTTTCAGCTAGTTGTTAAATATTTCCTAACGTCGTGACTATATAGCTCTTTGAGATCCGAGACAGTTTAAAGTATTAAGTGCCTCTAATGTTTATTAGTAGCTGTAAGTTGTTTATCTTATATTATGTGTAAGGAATAAAAAAACTTATGTGTTTAAAATAAAATTTACGAATGTGGGTTTGTGTCATTACAAATGTTCATAGTGACCTTTTCGAGAGACCGCAGACAGACTGCCTATTGTTCTACAGTACTGTAAGTCTGCGTCACTTTGTTAAACATGTGAACTGAAAAAACTCTTGTTACATTGCAGTAAAACCAAGAATAAAACAACTGAAACAGAGATTTAATGTATGCCCTGTCACAAATTAAACTCTCTCTCTGGCATATCTTATAAGTGAAACAAGCAAAAAAAGTTAATGAAGCTCTTTCATTCCATACATAATTTTTGATTGTGTACTTATAACAATTATTATTTTCTACTAATAAGAAATGTATGATCCATCACAAATGAGAAATTGAAAAAAAAATGAAAAACTTCAATTATTTGGAAATTTATCATAGTATGGCATGATTAAGGCCAACAGCCTTTTTAGGAAAGATAAGGGAGTCAAAATTAAACTCTACAAATGCATATTTTACTGTTTAGTGTCTAAAATGCAAACTTATATTTTGTCTTCCATTCGTGTAAATCAAGTTACACTAGATACTTACCGATTTTAATGCAAAAGTAAAGAAGTACTAAAGTTATAGAGTTTGACACGTAGAACAAAATTTCGCCAATATTATTTTTTCATACGATGAAATCTCTTTTGGATTGAAAGTGCTTAACAAAAGAATAAAAATATTTCAAAATTTTATACTTTTGAAGTTAATGCAATGAAGCAGTCCAGATTTTTTATATAATAATATTAGTTTCTATACATAGCTAGATAACTGAAAATTGAAATATTTATTAGTTAGTATTCTAAACCTTATTAAGAGACTATATATTTTACCAGAAGAATTCACATACTACATCTACCCACTTTATCTTAAATTCTATCAAAGATTCAGATTTCTCAGGCGAGAGTCTACATTTTAAAGTTCTACAAAAAATCATTAAATATGCATCTTTTCTCTGAATTTTATAATATCAGAGTATAACTGCATACTATAGATATTGACGTTGTATTTTGTATTTTAAATAAACTTTATCTCTCTGACAACCAAAAAATTTTATTATTTATCTAAAAGGAAAGTTATTTATTGAGTAACTGTACAAAGTAGTTGATTAAAAGTACGTTACATGCTGTTACTTGTATATTATATTTATGTCAAAGACAATAAATTGCATAATACATACTGCAGTATACAATTTTTAAGTATAATATAGCATAAACTAGGAGCTTCAACTCAAATTTCTTCAGACTATGCTTGAAATGGGTTTAACAGAACTGTGGGGAACTCTTTATTTTCAGCGCCGCTAGATGTCAGAGCTAGCGAACATCAGTGTATGGATACATGCGCTAGAGTCTGCTCCGCGAACACTGCGCATGGGCAGATGCGCGCGAAGAAGCGAAGGAAAGAGGACTCTGGTCAGTAAGTTCACGCGAGTTCAAGCGATAGTTAGTCCGTACTAGTCACTGACACCTGTTGGTCAGATAGCGGCTCGCGGTTTGTGAATGTTAATCGCGCTACCATATTTTCCTCTCTGTAATTATTTACCTAAAGAAAAATAAAATCGAATTAATGAGTTTAAAGAAAAACCTTCTGAGATGACTCTTTTTGGAGTATTATGTATGACAATCACCACATCGTGATTTCTACAAAAGGTAACCGGCCCCTGCAACACGTGTTTACAACTTCTCGGATACGATAATCCACGTTCATCATCATCCAGCGCAAGTATTTTTATTGTGAAGTGCTGTCTTCTATGTTTACGAAAGACCTAGTTCCTCTCCTCACCAGTTATTTCCTGTATTTTTTTAATTGTGGTGCAATATTTTCACGAAAACCAAAAACGTGATTTTTTTTCGTCGAACTCGTGCACGTGGTTTTTATTTCTCCATCACAGTGTTCCACGAATTTCTAATGTTCCGTGCTGGTGAGTTATGATTTGTTTTACATTTGGATTACCTGACATAATCAACACGCAAGGTAAGCTCATTTTCTTACCCATTTTTTTCCCATTTCCTTAACGTTCAGAAATTTTGTTGAAAGCGTAGGTAATGAATCCATCTAACTGCATTTGACTGGGGTTTGCGTAGATTATTTAAAATATTGACTCAGTTTATCTTATAATTTATTGCATAATTACCCTTATATTATGTTGCATTTTTATTGTGTCAACTTTATTGCATGATTTAGTGTTATATCCTTATATTATTGTATAATTTTGCATTTTTACTGTGTCATTCTATTTCAATATGTCTCTACCTATACCACAAGATGCATCGTTGGCAGATCCCAGTATCGCTCGCGTTTCAGTAAAACCCCCGCCGTTTTGGAAGGTTAATCCAACAATATGGTTTGCGCAGCTTGAGGCACAGTTTGAGATAGCCGGAATCACAGAGGACAAAACCATGCATCATCATGTGCTTTCCGCTGTTGATTCAGAGATCCTCAACACCGTTAGTGATATTATTTTGAAACCTCCGGCAGAGGAGAGATATAAGACCCTAAAGAATCGCTTGATTGAATTACATTCCGAGAGTCAATGAAAATTCGCCGTCTCTTACAAGGATTAGAACTTGGCGATCAACGCCCGTCA
This sequence comes from Dolomedes plantarius, assembly GCA_907164885.2. Lineage (NCBI taxonomy): Eukaryota > Metazoa > Arthropoda > Arachnida > Araneae > Dolomedidae > Dolomedes > Dolomedes plantarius. The sequence goes on along the minus strand of OU015492.1, from coordinate 96,780,719 downwards.
CAGTTGCTCACCCGTATGCGGTCTCTCGCCGGCGAGACGGTAGGAGAACTTATCTTAAAGTCTCTTTGGCTTTCGAGGCTCCCTGCTCACACCCAGAGTATCCTAGCAGAGCTAAACGAGACTTTGCCCCAACTGGCAGTAACAGCTGACAAGATATCAGACCTAGCTTATACTCCTGGTATAAATTCAGCTGTTTTTCCACAAAGTTCCCACCTGGAGCTACAAATTGCTCAGTTAACAAAACAGGTCAGCGAACTTTACACGCTAGTACATCAGCGCGGACGTTCCCCGGATAAGCGCTCGAACGGGCAACACGGCAGAAGGCGTAGTCAGTCCCGCGGAAGAAATTGCCAGTATAAAGAACCCTCAAACAACCAGTGTTTTTACCACACTAATTTTGGTTCTAATGCAAGAAAGTGCAACCCACCATGTACGTTCGGTAATTCGGGAAACTAGATCGGCGGTCGCCTGATGACCATACCCGCGATCGCCACGTTAATCACATTCTTTTGGCTGATCCGTCTACTATGTTAGAATTTCTTATTGATTCCGGCGCCGATATCTCAGTCATTCCTAGACGTATCACTCCTCAGGCAAAAGCTCGTGACAGTTTAGTCCTTTTCGCGGCCAATGGTTCCGAAATATCTACCTTTTGTACCAAACTCCAGACATTGGATTTACATTTACGCCGTACTTTTCAGTGGTCGTTTGTCATAGCCGACGTAAACCAACCAATCATAGGCTCCGATTTCCTCAAACATTTCAATTTATTAGTTGACGTAAAAAACAATAGATTAATTGATGCCGAGACCAAATTGTCCTATGGTGGTAAAACTCCTAACGATAACCCTCTTAGCACGAATATTTCAATTCTGTTAGGGGATTCTAAATTTGAAAAAATCCTAAGCATGTATCCAGAACTTACTAATCCCTCTCAATTTCTAATAGAGTACTTTCTAACCCATGTCAAAACTCTAATAACATACAACCATCAACTATTTTCCATCATATTGAAACTAAAGGACCTCCCGTATTTGCAAAACCCCGACGTCTGTCTCCGGAACTTCTCCGGGCTGCACGTCAGGAATTTGAGTTCCTTTGTCTCAAGGCATCATTCGTCCCTCAAAAAGCCCATGGGCAAGTCCCCTGCACATGGATAACAAGGCTAATGGCGACTGGCGTCCATGTGGCGACTACCGTCGTCTAAATTCGGTGACTATTCCTGATCGATACCCAGTCCCTCACATACAGGATTGCACTCAAATTTTCTTCGGCAAACATATTTTTTCAACCTTGGACTTAGCTCGCGCATACCACCAAATTCCGGTTTATCCCGAAGACATACCCAAGACCACAGTCACGACTCCATTTGGTCTCTTCGAATTCCTGTCCACCCCCTTTGGTCTACGTAACACAGGGCAAACATTTCAAAGGTTTATTCATCAGGTGTTGTCTGGTTTGACCTTTTGCGTCCCGTATTTTGATGACATCCTTATTGCGTCAGACAATGAAAACGATCACTTGAAACACCTTCGGCAAGTATTCGATCGCGTAAAGCAATATGGGTTAAAACTTAACCCCTCCAAATGTGTACTTGGTAAATCATCTGTGTCCTTTTGGGTTGCTTAATCACCCCTTCTGGAGTAAAACCTCTCCCTAAAAAAACACAAATTATCTCGGATTTTCCGAAGCCTGATACTATCTCTCAGCTGAGATGTTTTCTCGCTATGATAAATTTTTATCGTCGCTTCCTTCCAAAAGCCGCAGAAACGGAAGCTCCTCTCCACGAATTCCTTAAAGACTCAAAAAAGAACGATAATCGTCCCGTCGGACGATTATCTGTCCCCGATGGACTGACGAAACCTGTGCTGCCCTTGCCAAATGCAAATCTTCTCTCGTGAATGCTGCAAACATTATGTTTCCGTGCCCCTAACCAAAAACTCTCTAACGGTTGATGCGTCTGACATCGCTATTGGAGGAGTTTTACATGCTCAAAGTACTAATGGCCCTCAGCCGCTAGCTTTTTTCTCTCGAAAACTTTCCCCTTCGGAACAGAAGTATAATACATACGACAGAGAGCTTCTCGCCATATACTCAGCTATAAAATATTTTAGAGATGATCTCGAAGGCTCATCCTTCTCAATTTTCACAGATCATCGACCTCTTACCTACGCTTTCACCAAAAATTCAAATTCCGATTCCCCCAGACAATTAAGGCAAAAGAATTTTATAGTCAGTTTAGCACGGACATTAGGCATCTTCCTGGTCATGACAATGTGGTGGCCGATGCTTTGTCACGCATCGAAACAATCGATAACTCACCAGTTGATTTTGCTACACTCGCTGCAGCTCAAAAAGACGATAATGAGTTACAACATATGTTGAAAGACTCTAATTTCTCACTACAACTCCGTCCATTAAAGTTTGGCTCAGACTGTTTATAATTTGTGACACGAGCAACAATAACATCAGACCATATGTACTTGCCAACCTGCGTAAGAAAATATTTTGTTCTTTACACAATCTGTCGCATACAGGAATTCGTGCAACTAAGAAACTAGTCTTGGAGCGATATATCTGGCCGGCAATTTCCAAAGGTGTTGCCGAGTGGACCCGTTCCTGTATTGACTGTCAACGATCAAAAGTATCGAGGCATAACCATTGTCCCATCCAAGCATTCACGATTCCGAATCAGAGGTTCGATCATGTGCATGTGGATTTGGTTGGCCCCTTGCCACCTTCGGATGGTTTTTGCTACCTGTTGACGTGCGTCGATAGATTCACCAGATGATCTGAAGCTATCCCTATTGGCGACATAACAGCGGAGACCGTCGCCCGTGCCTTCCTAAATCATTGGATTGCCCGGTTTGGCGTACCATCCGTGATCACGACGGATCAGGGTCGCCAGTTCCAATCGTCGTTGTTTCGATCATTGACGTCTTTGCTTGGCACGCGGCGCATCCGTACGACACCGTACCATCCCCAGAGCAATTGACTTGTTGAGCGTTTCCACCGATCGTTGAAACAAGCCCTGATGTGCCACCGAACCATCAAGTGGACAGAAACACTTCCGTTGGTTCTGCTACGACTTCAGTCAGCATTTAAAAATGACCTACAGTGTACGACCTCAGAACTGGTCTATGGCTCTACTCTAAGTCTACCAGGTGAGCTTATCTCTCCATCAGCAGCTCCAGTGGAGGAGACAACCATTTTCGTATAACGTTTGCGAGAGATAATGCAAGCATTGGCTCCTACACAAACGTCTGCACACAATAAAAGCAGAATTTTCACGCATCCTGCACTTGAGACCTGCTTTCATGCTTTCATCCGACGCGATGGAGTGAAGAAGTCTCTCCAACCTCCTTATAGTGGACCGTACAAAATCGTTGCTCGAACACAAAAGCATTTTACATTGCTCGTCAAAGGTTCACAATCTGTCATGAACCTCGACCGTTTGAAACCAGCATTTTTCATGGCAGATGCCAGCAACGATATCGTGACTCCTCAAGGTTCCTCCAAACGTGACGATTTGCCTACTCCTGATGCATTACCGCCAGCCTCCTCTAGGGACCAGCAGGATCTTCAGAGTGTACCAACTACTGTTACACGCTCTGGACGGCATGTCCGCTTTAACCTACGGTACCTTTAACTCCTCGTACCTTCGGTACTTGGGGGGGAGTACTGTGGGGTACTCTTTATTTTCAGCGCCCCTAGATGTCAGCGCTAGCGAACATCAGCGTATGGATACATACGCTAGATGTCAGCGCTAGCGAACATCAGCTTATGGATACATGCGCTAGCGTCTGCTCCGCGAACACTGCGCATGAGCAGATGCGCGCGAAGAAGCGAAGGAAAGAAGACTCTGGTCAGTAAGTTCACGCGAGTTCAAGAGATAGTTAGTCCGTACTAGTCACTGACACCTGTTGGTCAGATAGCGGCTCGCGGCTTGTGAATGTTAATCGCGCTACAATATTTTCCTCTCTGTAATTATTTACCTAAAGAAAAATAAAATCGAATTGTTGAGTTTAAAGAAAAACCTTCTGAGATGACTCTTTTTGGAGTATTATGTATGACAATCACCACATCGTGATTTCTACAGAACTAACGAGCTTTTTGCTTACTTGACTGATTTTTATCATAAGATTCATCTTCATACATTTTCTATGCATTTCTGAAATTGAGTAAATTTAAAGAACTAGCAAAAACAACGATTGCATACCTTTGAATTTTTCTATTACGTACAAATTTCACGACTTTTGCATGAAGAACATTTTACCAAAGGACAAGAAAAATTTATAAAATACGTAGAATAAAATTTATGAGGTAATTGGAATTATATCATCTAATCTCGTATAGTTTTACTTTGATAAAATTACTTCACTAGATAAGTAAACTTCCCTAGGTGCTTGGCACAAGTGTAAAGGAAGAAAAGAACTTTGTCTCTTAGTTAAAATGTCTCTTGGATAAAACTGTACATTCTCATATCTGAGAATATTACTAAATACTGCTTGATATACATATGATATACAAAACTACTATCTGATATGAAAATATTATTATTTTGGTTTTTAGACACATATTCTCCAAGACCTTCCAGCGAAATACCCATGTGATTGACCTCCATGTTACAAATTACCTTGTTATTACAGATATTTTGCCATATGTGGGTTTTCATTTACGTTTATTTTTGCTTTGCACAAGGTTGGTTGTTTTACTACTCTAAGCTCATCTTTCAATACGTTACCAAAACTAGCCAGGACCTGCCGCTTAAAGCCGAAACATATATGTTATCATAAACGAGGCTATTTCCCATTACTGTCTTGTTCACGAAGTAGCGAAGCCTACCACGGCTAGATCCAGGTATATCTATCCCTATAGAACAAACTAAACAGAGACGGGGGTAGAGCATTAAAACTCTTTATTTAACATAAAAATATACAATTATGTACAAATTCAATGCCGTAGCACACTTTCTAGCCTACACCCAAAGAAAGAACAGTTTATTACACGGAACTCCGGCCCACACCCTCTGGAGCTCTCAATAGGCCAGCCGTCGTACGTAGTGACCGAAGTCAAAGCAAACCCCGTTCTCCTCTTCGAGCCGAGCAGAATTGGATTTGAAGAGTGGAGTGCCTTGATCTGTAGATTTTAACTCCTGTACGCAAGATATTTTATAATCAAGGATAATGTGCTCAGTATTAAAAATTATTAAGATAAGTTAAAATTAAAAGCTACTAGTTAATTTCAATAAAATTTTTTTTTAAAGTTTAGCACCTTCAAGAAATTGAAGCGTAAGAGAATATTATGAAGTAAAAATTAGAAAAATATTAAGATTAAGAAAATTAAGATTAAAAAGTAGAAATTAAAAATTTAAACAAGATAAGTTGAATTAAGTTAAGAAGTTAACGAAAATGGCCCACAGCAAAAGAAAATAAAGGCCCTGTGCAGGGACATACAATTCGTAATGAGATTATTGCTGATTTCCGCGGGGGAAAACTTAAAATATCAAGGTAGGGAAATTTGGAAGAAGCGATACCACCTGGGACCGAACCCACAACGCAGTGTTTCGCAGGTCAGCGCGATGCCACTGCGCTACAACAGGACACCAGCAGGTGAGCGAGATGGAATGTGTATCGCGTTAAGGAAATTAGTGTTAGCTCCTAAGGAGACACGCCCTGGGGCGTTTGCGATTAGCAAGGAGATTATAATCGTAATCAGGAAATTCTGCAATGATTGCATTAAGAATGTTCGGTAGGCTATCATAAAATTTCTAAGAAATTTTATGAGACTGTTTCGTGAGTGTAGAAATGCCAAAGTCGACATGTACCGGAAAGCTCGTCGGATTCGCCTGAGAGTTTTACTCTGGAAAACTTCTAATTTTTTAGTATGCGTCTGTGCGGTGGAAAACCACACAAGGGGCAGCATAAAGCGCAACAGGTAAAAGACTGTTTATATAAGAGAACTTTGTTTCTCATCGATAGATGATGACTGAAAAATATAATACGGAGTTGCATGGTGACAGCATTGCACTTACTAACAGTATTAGTTATGTGGGGTTTCCAAGTAAGTTTGCGGTCCAGAGTAAAGCCAAGATACTTCACTGTGTTTTCCCATTCAAGCGGGGAGTGTTGAATATAACGACACGGAGGATTGCGACAGCTATTACTGAAATAGATCGCGTCTCGTCTTCGAGGCGCTTGCCGGTCGCTAATATAACATTTTTCCAAACTCCTCTGACAAAAGCCTCTCTTGCCATCGATGATGCAATCCGGCGCTCGCCGAACCTAGGGCTACTCCTAGTCGCTTTGTTACGGCTCGCGACGTCTGTTGTCGGCGCTGATAATCTGACACGCCTATGTTGAGAAGATCATTTCTTTCGCGGCTAAAACGCGACGACATTTTTCAGGACATCGTGTCTACATGAGATATGAACCCGCAGATTGGTTCCAAAATCCATCGTCCTCGTCAAAAGGTCCATCCACCGGCCGCTTCATATTAGTGTAAAAAATATAGGAATACCATTTAATAGAAAATATCCGATAAAAATGTTCAATTTTTTGCATTTTATACCATTTGCAATCCCATTCTAATTACTCGGCAGTAGCACGAAACAACGGTCTTTTCAAATTCTGTCAAAAGCATACCAAGCCATTGAAGAAATTATGTGATAAACCTAAAAAACAAGAAATATTCTTCGCAATTCTAAATAAAGAGATATCAGTATTCAGCAATAAAAAAGACGTTTTCTCGAGAAAAAAAGGGTAAAATTCAATCTTGTGCAAAATAGAATATTTCTTAAATTGATCTCATTGTTCAGTGTTTTCTTAATAAATTAGTTCTTTACTTCTGTTTTCCTTGCAGTTTACGTTAAAAAAGTTCTATATAGTTTAGTACATAAAGTAAAGAAAACCTAACGATTTAGCAATAATCAACGGAAATATTCGAAAAAAGAAAAAAAATAATCGGACGAGGAGAATAAAGGGTACTACGTTTAAACCTACAATACAATATCAAAGAAGCACTCCACATTTAACAATCCTTTTAAACGATATTATCAAATTAAACAAAATATTTTGTTATCAATTTGCTAAAATAACCGGATACTTATAAAATATCTTCGCAATGAATAAAATTTTATTTAAGATCCTTAGTCCCTATGATATGGAAAATTTTCTTTCTAAAATGCCATTATGGAGACAATTATCTATAATAAACAATACCATTAACATATACATGTAAGAAATAGCATATTCTAATGATATCATTTTAAGTATGGTACATTTTACGTATTCTAAGAACATTCTATTTCCAGTTCATTTAAAAATATTTTGTCACTTTTTCAGCAATTACTGAATTTTGAAATTCGTTGTTTGGTTTTTATTACACTGTAACATTAATTCGCTGATCTCAGTAATTTCTTCCAGAATAACACTGACAATATTGAAATAATACAGGTATAATTACGTGACTTAAAGTTCCTAAAATTATAAAACTATTTCTGAACTAAAACTAAGCTATACCAATATGTTGTCCTCTACTTGCGAATTATGTGACTAAATTATTTCTTAATTTTATTCTCAAGAAAATTTTATATTTTATAGTCAATCTATTTTCTGTTTTACAGTATATATCCTGTTCACAGTTCCTCTAGCAATAGTTTTCTCACTTTTCCAGCAATTACTTTCTTTTGAAACTCATTATTTCTTTATGTTTCACTCTAACAGCACCAGAATTTTTTAAACTTTAGAATTTCGTCCTGCAAAACAACCTACAACATTGCAATAATAAACTGATTTTGATTCTAATTTCCTAAAATTGCAGAACCATTTCTAAACTAAAACTAAACTGTACCAAATTCATATCTTCAACTTATTGACTACAGCACAATATTATCGCTTCATTCGGTACACATAAAAACTTTCACATAAATTCATTTTCTGGTTTACATTTCAAAATAAAAACTGGTCCTAGTCTTTTCTATACTTTTCACAATGATAAATGCTAAAACTTAAAACAAAAACTAAGCATTTTTAAAAAACTCTTAAAAGTATTAAAAAAAAGCTGAGTGATTTTCAAGAGGATAAGTAGTACCTCCATATCATATTCGAAAACAACATGCATCAAAAGGAGTACTCCCATATTTCAAGTTACGATATTCATTATTTTATCACACTTTATACACTGTAATAATGTTTGACCTGCCAATATTCTTAATCTAAAATCCCAAGGAGAGACAGCAAATATTTTCGTAAAACATTGGTATTTTCCCCCTAAACCTGAAACTGAACTATAATGCTTACAATGAAAAGGAGACACGGCACAAAAATTGTGTTTCAATAAATTTGGAGAATTCTAGCAGCTATATATAAAGCCTGATAATACAGTACTGAATAGAAATTATATCCGTTTAAGCTTTTAGAAGATGAAAATGTAGATTAAAAATGCATTACGGATTCCTCCCTCCCTGTGCATTTGAACATACAGCTTTCCGGTCTCAGGTGTTCTTTGAACGCATTGCCATGCCAGCAATATAAAGCAATCTAATAAAACGTTAGAGGTTCAGTGTATTTTCTTTAATCGAAAAATATTCCTTCTTCTCAAATTTTATGGGAGTTTGCAACATTATTGTTGTCATAGCTATTCATGGCTTAATATCACTGGAAAGAGGTTTTTTCAATGGAATTGTTATTATCATTATTATTATTATTTTAGGGGTATACTTTTTATGGTCAGGAAATCGGACTTTTTAGAAATGCCATTTTTTGTTTAAGGAATAATTTTTTTTCAAAATATGTAGTTAAAAGAAAGAATCGACTAAGAGATGCAGCACATGATACTGAAAATATATTTTTGTGGTTTATGAAGTAATCGTAGGATTTCCTCTAAAAAGGAACATTCATCCCTAAATCACAATGCCAGTAGATGTCACTTCACAAAAAAACTATTGTTTAAACTTCCTTTTTCGGTTGCTTAATGAATTCCATCAGATGCATCTCAAATCTAGTCCATTGCTTCCACACTCACATATACACTCATCTATATATATATATATAGCAGTTCCGAAACTGACTGACTCACTGAATGACTGATTGCCTGAGTGACATACAACTTACAGACCAAACCGCAGAACATAAAGACCTGAAATTTTGCACGGCGATTCTTGTTATAGTGTAGGGGTGCACTAAGAAAGATTTTTGAAAAATTCTTCTTCAATTTTTTAAAATTATACTTTTAAGCTGTTTTAGTAACGTTTTTAAGTTTGCATTTAAAATAATAATTTGACGGTTATAAAATTTATATCACGAGAAAGATCATAAAAATTCCTTTAAAATGAAATCTTTTTCGAATCTTACCTCCATTTTCTGATTTTTGGTGAATTTTAAACGAATAATTTTTAGAATTTAATTTATCAAATTCTGCGCCACTTTAAAGTAATTTATCGTCCCGTGCATGATAATGAAATAGACAAATAAAATATTTTTTTTCTTGCTAATGCGGCAGACGATTGGACATTATCCAAAAAAATATTAAAATATAGTAAAAGATATGTTCCTAAAACTGTACTATATTAACTGTAATATATTCTTTATGTTCTATTAAATTTAATTAGAATATTTTCTGCTACATTATTTTGTCTATAAACACATCCGTTACGATTTTTTATAAAAATATTTTTTTTTTTTTTTTTACACCAATTGCATACATTGACCGTTGTATTTAATTTGAATGTACTCCGTAGCGAAGTACGGGTTTTCAGCTACTAATATATATATATATATATATATATATATATATATATATATATATATATATATATATATATATATATATATATATATATATATATATATATATATATATATATATATATGTAATGTACTGGAACAGCCAAGGAGAAGACTGGTGTCCAGCACATCACAAAGGATGATGAGTAGTCGTGGCTCGAATAAGCAACGCGGTCAGTTACGGCATTACATTTTATTAGACGGAGAGTACGTCTTCCCAAGACAGTTACAAAATCCGAAAGTGTACCGGTTTGTTGATCAGACGGCTTATATAAACTTTGTCATGTGATCATGATAGTGATTAGGGATTTGCTGTTGTCGACAAGTCACATGGGGTTTTATGTAATCTGCGTAGAGCCTATATGAAATCTTGTCTAATGCTACGCAGGTTTGAAAAAGGAAGCCATTTAATATTTCCCACCGGACGCCTTTTAGGACTTAGAATTGAAAGCGAAAATTATCTCGTACGCCCAAGGGAATTTAGAATAATTTTAGAATTTAAAATGGTATGGGGTTTTTAATGTTATAGAATATAACCCCCGTTCGAGAAGAGGCTGACCAACAATGCCTGCATTGGAGGACAGACTCACCCAGCCATGTGAGGAAAATGGGCGTCGACCACAAATTTGGAAAAAGTTTGAAAAGGAACATATGTGTTAAGTTAATTTTAGTATGATCACATGACAAGACATTGCACATTTCAATATTGAATCCACACAAAATACACTACTGATTTACTAATTTATGAACACAATAAAAGAAAAAAAATTATAGTAATTAATGAATTAAAGAAAATTGTAAATTATGTAAATTTCTTCTCATATTGTTGCTTTGAAAAAAAAATAAATTTAAAAATGTATTTAGCATCAACTGAAAACAATGTTGAACAGGACGGCGCCTCCCCACACAACAAAATCTCAGAAGATAATAAATGAAACCTTTCTTAAAATTTACAAAATTACCAAAGATTCACTTCAAATATACACTGAAATTTCAATTTAACTTCGAGTCGACTCAAACAGATAATAAAATTGAGCAGCAAGAATATCACACAAAACAAAAAAATGAAGTAAATAAAGTTTAACTTCACACAATTCAAAACGTAACCTGTATAACGTTTCTCAGTAAAATTCACTACCATGGAGTGAGTGCCAAAAAAAATTACAGGAATATCTGTCCATCTCAGCCTATCCGTACATTGTTCGTCTGTCCATTTTTATCAAATAAAAGTTTCGTCATTTGGACAGTAGGTTACAGAGAAGAAATATTGTTCACGTTTTTCAAACTCCTGAAGGAGTATTTTATCACAGTCTCTTATAATTGCTGTGTCCTTGGTTACAAATGTGGCTACACAAAATTTTCAATTTTAACATAACAATATCTTGTATGATACTAAATAATAAAAATCACAAGTTTTAATAAAATCACATTTCAAATATATAAATTGTATATAAAAGTTGTAGAACATTTATTATACTATAAGAACTCTATAGTATTTATACTATAGTATTTATACTTTATTATACTATAAAACTCAATCATGTCAACATTTTCAATATCAAATCCTTATTCATTATGTCTAGTTTCATGTCTTTATATTTCTTATTATTCTCATTTCACTATTCAATATATTCATTTTTATTCCAACAATATTTATTTATTCAAAAATTCTATTCAATATTTTTTCTATTCACTTTTCTTCTCATCTATTTTACTTGTTTTCAAAAACTTTTTCACTTAATATTCAATGCATTCATTCTAGTCATTCGTATATACGTATAGAAGGGTGGAGCTCTCTTTTCTTTGTTTTAGGTACCTGTTTGTATGTGTGTCACCCAAACTGTTAGTTTCAAATTCTTTAATTCTACCTCTAAACAGTGAGGGGTTGTGTTTATGTTTGTGTAAAACGTGGGTTTTCTTTCTCCCTATTGTACGAAGACTAATAAGGAGGAAAGAATGGCCGTACAGTGGACCAACCGTTATTCTCCCGACAGAGTATGACCGCCTAGAAAAACAACGTCTTGCATAGTACAAAGATGGAGAAAAAGGAAAAATGTGCATATGTCATACCTGTTGAAGTGTAATATAGAAATGGGAGGACAAAGGAGTGGCCATCCCAGCCCTCTCTTCATTATCGGTTTAGTATATGTTTTCAGCAATTGAAGTGACTGAACTGGTGAAATAAAAAAAATTTAAAAAAAAAGAGTTTTCTACTGAGGTGGGATTACATCCAACGCGCTTGTAGAGGGGTTGATAGGAACGATTATTCAAGGAAGAGAAAATTTACTGAAAGGTAAAAGAATGTGGTGTCACCGTGGTCTCGGACACAAAAATTGTTCACTACTTTCTCCTAAAGAAGCAATTTAAAATCGGCATTACTACGCATGTCTAATTTCATGTAAACAGATTTAAAAACCCAGTTGTATTTCAGCTCCAAACACATATTTTTTTTCCTACAGGAATTTCTGTATAATTTCCTTCCCGAGTTGGGAAAGATCTATTTGTTTTATGTATTAAATTATAAATTTTATTTTGACGATTAAACTCCTTCCAGTTTATGCTTGCATTCGTCATTGCATTTCATCACGAATACGCAGCGGCATGATAGCCGTATATTCCACTAGCTATCGCCGCAAGGTTAGTAGTCCTACCTTAGAAGGGCTACACTGGTGACCCGGACTGTTACACAGGTGAAATGTTTCAACGTGTATCCGTATTAACGTATGTGGATATATACAAACGTGCAAGCACCTAACTTCAAGAATTCTTTTGCTTTTTAAACGGCTGTTTTGCTTTTTAACTTCTTTTGCTTTTTGACTGGACTGAGCCGTGTACTTCATATTAATGGCGGCTTTCTTCTGCGTAGGATAAAGCAGGTAGGTGAAATGTTCATGGTTTTGGTTCTTGACCTCCTTTAAACATATTCGTGTCAATAGCAGTGTTTGAAAATGTTTAAATTTAATGTTTACAAAATATTTTAACGCACTATTGTAAGTCAGGTTTGATAAAGATTTTAAACATGTTTTGTAATTTAAGAGCTTTTCTTGCTGTGTTATACAATTTTATACCAGTATTGTTTTGAATAATGGATGGGGATACTGTATCTCAGGATATTTGTCGAGTAGCATTTAAAGCGTCTACATTTTGAGAAGCTGATGCAGAGCTTTGGTTTTCACAAGTCCAAGCCCAATTCGCCTTTCCAGGGATTACGGCTGATCAAACAAAATTTCATGGTGTGATAACTGCACTAGATAGAGCCCAGGATCTTAAAGTGCGTTCGAGACATTGTAGTTAAAACCCCAGCTAAAAATGCTTATGAGGAGTTAAAAGCTCGTGTTTTGTCATATTTTGAACAGTCGGAGAGTTCACGTTTAAAACTTTTTTTGAATGATTTAGTGTTAGGTGACCAACGCCCTTCTCAATTACTTTGCGAAATTGAAAGTTTGAATGGCGAAAAATTGAACCGAAGTGCAATTCGTGGTTTGTGGTTGCAGCGGTGACCATAAAATGTTCAACAAATACTAGGGGTGTTTTCTGACGAAGAAACCGATAATAAGAAATTGGCAAAAATAGCTGATAAAATTTATGAGTGTTCTGTTAACAGCATCGTGGCTTCAGACACACGTATAGAAAGTTCCTCATTTCAAACGCTTAAAAAGGAAATTGCTGAATTAAAACTTAAGATTGAGCAAATGTCTCGTAAACCGGTGGTTCGTAACTTTTGTAAAAGAAATCATGGTTTTCAAAATGACAGTGCTACAGCTAAATTGTCTTCTATACTAATAAAGAGACAAGTGGATGTCGAGAGATCACGTGACCGTAACTCATCCGGGCGGGGACATATCCTCGAAAAAAAAATGGCCGACAAATATACAGGAAAAGGGGGAATTTTTTTTCTCATGAAAGTACATAAATGTTACATATTTGGAAAGAGCTTCGAAAACTGATAATTTTTTCTGCGTACACTTATTCTGTTAATTCAATAGTTTTAGAGATATTTTCATTCTAAAATCACTCACTGCTGAGAAACCAAATCATCGGGTGCAGTGGTGCTGTCATCTGTCGGCAGCAACGAGAATGAAAATTGAAAGGAATTTATTCACTTGAATTCAATACATTTGTAGGCTTTTTTTTCTTTTGTGGGGCCCGAAGTACATAAATATGTTACACGGATGGCTTGAGCGTAGCTAGGCGAAGCCCGAGCCTAGCCGGGTGAAGCCCGGCTAGTCTAAAAATAAAAGGTATTGCTGGTATCATTATAGATTTTAAAATTATGCTCGCAAGTGCGTACCCCCATGTAAATGGTCGAAAAACTGTTAAGCACTTTTGCTGCGTCGGCCACAAACGGTGTTTGTGCTGGTAGCCGACTCTTTATATAGGAAAGTTCTACTCGCACATAATTTTTAGTTGATTCCGGTGCTTCTATTAGCTGTTTTCCAAAAAACTTACTTCTCGTAATGTTCCCGCTGAACTTAAATTGTATGCTGCCAATGGTACTGTCATAAAGACATATGGCGTAATACGATGCGAACTCGATTTCAGACTTAGGCGAAAATTTACGTTGAATCTTATAGTGGCTGATACTAATACACCTATCTTGGGTACCGATTTTTTAGAACATCTTGCAATATGCATAGATATGAAGAATAGGCGTATTCTCGACAGTGAGATGTCATTTTCAAATGTAGGTTCTATATATTCTGGCCCAGATTTACGTCTTACTCCACTAGATGGTACATTGAAATACGATTCGATTATAGCCAAATTTCCACAACTTTTTAATCCTAATACTATCGAACTATATTAAAAAGCTGGTTATTAACTCACTGTATTGAAACCACTGGACCACCCGTATTTTCAAAACCCCGTCGTTTGAACCCTGAGAAATTACAAGCTTTAACGAACGAATTTCGAATGATCGTTAATCGAGGTGTTTTGAGGCCTTCTAAAAGTCCTTGGGCTAGTCCCATACACTTTGTCCAAAAAAGGACAACACTTGGCGTATTTGCGGAGCTATCCGTGCGTTAAACAAGGTAACTATTCCTGATCGTTACCCTCTCCCACATATTCACTATGTTGAATGGGATTGAGGGGAAAGAATTTTTTTTCTAAATTGGATCTTGTTAGGGCGTATCAACAAATCTTCGTGGAGGAGGCTGATATTATGAAAACTGCTGTAACAACACCTATAGGACTGTTTGAATATGTAAAAATGCCATTTGGTCTTAGGAATGCTGGTAATACTTTTCAGAGATTTCTAGATAATATTTTAAGAAACTTTGATTTCTGCCTATCGTATTTAGATGACATATTCATTTTTTCTGATGATGAACAGTCGCATCAGATGCATTTGCAGAAAATATTTGAGCGATTAAGCGATTATGGTCTAGTGGTAAATGTATAAAAGTGCATATCTGGCGCTTTGGAAATTTCATTTTTGGGTTTTTTAATATCGGAAAACGGTGTCGCGCCCCTGCCTCATAAAGTTCGTACTATTTTAGAGTACCTTCGACCAAATATTGTTAGTGAACTACGGACATTTTTAGCCATACTTAACTTTTACCACAGATTTTTAAAAGGTTTAGCAGAGAAACAAGCTTGTCTTTATGATCTTGTAAATAATAAAAAAAGAAAGACAAAACTCCTATCACCTGTACCGAAACTTGCATTGCAGCTTTCGAGTCATGCAAAAAGGCGATAGCTGACGCTACTAGTCTTGCTTTTCCTGCTCATAATGTACCCTTAATCTTAACTGCAGATACGTCTGATTATGCTATAGGAGCTGTTTTATCACAATTGATAGGTGAAGAACAGGAACCATTAGGATTTTTTCTCAAAATCTTTCCCCCGCACAAGTTAAATGCAGTGTACAGAGGCTGTTCACACATTTTTTAGACGATTTATATTGTATTCACAAAGCTAAATTACATAAAATTCTTGTGTTTTAAATGTTCTATTTGACATCCCTTATTCTGAACTATCTTTCGACACCGCAATTTCCAGGATAATAATGCCTTTTGAAGTGTCAGAAGAGGTATTCTATCCCATTCCTCCTGAACAGCTTTCCAGAGTCCTGTAAGGGTTTGGGGACGACGTTTGGATAACGCAGATTTTAAAAGTCCGAAAGCACAGAAATCCATAGGTGATACATCGGGAGATTTAGTAGGGATATCAGTGAAGGGTATGGCCTTGATACCAGTTTTTTGTTCCATTTCTTTCAGGAAATTTACAGTGGATTTTGATGTGTGACTGCTAGCTTTGTCCTGATGGAGTCTCACAGATTGATGGCACTGTGGGTAAAGCGATGGTATTTCATTCAGAAAAATTGGCGATAAAATATGTTCCTGATAGTATTTGGAGTTAATCTTGACATTTTTTCCACTCTCTTTATTTTTAACTTGCCATTATAAGAAAAACCAGGAACAATCATGAATCCCTTAGAAAAACTTTCTTTCGATTCTTTGAACCATGTACTTAAATTTTTTTCACCCCTTTTATGATAATAAATGGCTCTTTTTTTGTTGCAATCATTTAAATACATCCATGATTCATCTATTGTGACAATTGTTTTCCATTTTTCTTTGGATAAGTGTTTCTCATATAGAATTCTGCAGCGTGTCCTGCGTTCAGCGATATGATTTGGAAGAAGACGTTTCACATTGCATTTTTTCGCTTTCTTAAGATTTAAATATATGTTTATCATTTTGTTTACAGTGGACACCGAACATTTTAATGATTTTGCAACTGTCCTTTGACTAGGGGGATTTTCTTTTAACATTAAACAACGTACCTTTGCAATAGTCGAAGATGTCCGTTTTTTCCTTGGATACTTGTTTGGAATTTTTGTCCCACTTGAGGCTCCAATTTGACGTTTTTTTCCTTTCTTGTTGACGATATTACCTATCGACGCTTTAGATATCACAATACCATGACTCTCACATCGTTTTTGGATAACGGAGTATGCATATTTCTCTTCGGAAAGAGCATAAATGTAGCCTTC
Source organism: Dolomedes plantarius (assembly GCA_907164885.2). NCBI lineage: Eukaryota > Metazoa > Arthropoda > Arachnida > Araneae > Dolomedidae > Dolomedes > Dolomedes plantarius. The sequence goes on along the minus strand of OU015492.1, from coordinate 96,763,934 downwards.
GAACCACTGTTTTGTTAAAAACGCCATTTTGAATAAAAACAAAACTTTCAAGCCGCAGACGATAATTTTGTCTTTTAAAAACACAGTACAATTGCAATTATTTCTTTTGCAGCAAAGGATTTTTTATTACCGCTTACCAAAATCGTCTAAAAAATGTGCGAACAGCCTCTGTATTTGATCGCGAATTATTATCAGTCTATGCCTCTGTCAAGCATTTTAGACATATGTTGGAGGTTAGAGAAGTGATCATTTATACTGATCATCGACCTCTAACATATGCTTTTGATCAAAAGCTTATTAATTCTTCTGCTAGGCAGGTGCGATATTTAGAGTTGATAAGTCAATTCACAACTAACATCCGATACATACCAGGTAATCAGAATGTAGTCGCGGATGCCTTTTCTAGAGTCAATGCTGTTAATTTAACTAGTTCTGTTAATTACGATCAGTTGGCTACGGATCAGATTAATGATCCTGATTTGAAAGAATATTTAGAAGATAAAAATTCTGGAGGTCTAGACCTAAGACTTATGACATTTCCCTCTTGCAAAAATGCAATTTATTGTGATATTTCTAATGATATTATTAGGTCATTTATTCCAGTTAATTGGAGGAGACAGATTTTCGACTACATGCACAATCTGTCCCATCCTGGAAATAAAGCCACGCTGCGATTGTTACAGCAGCGGTTTGTCTGGAAAGGTATGAAACAGGATTGCAGTAGGTGGTGCAGAGAATGTCTGCAGTGTCAAAGAACTAAGATACCCGACACAACAAAGCGTCTTTTGGTGTCTTTACTCTAGCGGAGAGGTTCTCCCATGTTCATTTAGATATCGTGGGACCCCTTCCTCCGTCACAAGGGAACAGATTTTTATTGACCGTCATTGATCGGAGTACAAGGTGGCCAGAAGCAAGACCCATTCCCGATCAGACAGCTGAGACCGTGGCAACAACCTTCATCGATTGCTGGATTTCCAGGTTCGGCATTCCAGAGTTTATAACTACGGATCGTTGTACTAATTTTGAGTCTGAACTTTTTAAGTGCTTGTAAGAACGTCTTGGTGTTCAAAAGAAACGAACGACAGCGTATCATCCTCAAGCAAATGGCATTGTGGAAAGATTTCATCGCGTATTAAAGGCAGCGCTGATGGCGGTGGACTCGGTTCACTGTACCGACGCTATTCCCCTCCTGCTTCTTTCTATTCGTTCAGAGGTTCGTGAGGATCTGCAAGCATCCCCTACACAATTAGTTTAAGGAAGCACGCTTAGACTGCCCGGTGAATTGTTCCAAGGACAGCAGCTTAAGAGGATTTCTCCGAACCTGATTGAAAAGTTTCAAAAATGTATGAGTAAGATTCGAGAAATTCCAACACAAAGTCATTCCAAACCTAATATATTTGTTTCAAAGGATTTGAGCAAATGTGGTTATATTTTTTTGAGGACAGACAGCTTAAGGAGGCCATTAGTCCCTTCCTATCAAGGACCGTTGACTCCAGAACGGATAAACTGTTTAAAATTGCTGTTAATGGAAAACATCAAACAGTTCCGATCGAGAGAGTCAAGCCAGCTTTTGTTTTTCAGTCTGAGGTCCCTGGTGACATCCCACATATTCCCGATAAAGAATTAGTGATTACTAAATCCGGCAGAGTTTCAAAACCTGTCGAAAGATTTAAAGTTATCTGTCGAGGTACTAACCTGTCGAAGGATTTAAAGTAAGATTACGTTTTCTTTCGGGAGGTAGTATCCTAAAGATTTAAGTTTAAAAAAATCTTTTCTTATATTGTACCCTTTTTCTGCGCGGGGAGTGGTGTGGTGTCACCGTGGTCTCGGACACAAAAATTGTTCACTACTTTCTCCTAAAGAAGGAATTTAAAATCGGCATTACTGCGCATGTCTAATTTCATGTGAACAGATTTAAAAACCCAGTTGTTTTTCAGCTCCACACACATACTCTTTTCCCTGCAGGAATTTCTGTATAATTTCCTTCCCGAGTTGGGAAAGATCTACATATTTTGTTTTATGTATTAAATTATAATTTTTATTCTGACGATTAAACCCCTTCCAGTTTATGCTTGCATTCGTCATTGCATTTCATCACGAATACGCAGCGGCATGATAGCCGTATATTCCACTAGCTATCGCCGCAAGGTTAGTAGTCCTACCTTAGAAGGGCTACAAGAAGTAGAAATGTCATAGTCGGGTTTAATTTCAGATCCAAAAAAAATTCACATATAATAGAACTCTTAAGAAGAAAGTTTTAAGTTAGACAGTTTTTTTCAACAGTTTTATCTTTAGTAGGACAACACATAATTACTTATATAAAATTAAGAAAAATATGATGTTAAGCATCAAACAAAAAAGAAAAAATGGATCTATTGTTTGTCATTATTCGTGGTGTAGTTTTAAGTTCTCTGGTGCATTATAATATCTTAATTTGCAAGCATGGACAATTTCAGAATTTTGTTTGGTGTTAAAGTTTGGTTTATCAATTTTATATTCAATAGAATCCAAAATACTCAACATATGAAACTATTAAACATACAATAATAAAATACTCCTAATACTACTACTAATAATAATACCTCAATATTCTCTATCAATTGCCATAATTTAATGTTAATGTTCAAAATTCAATGTCCAAAATATTATTCTATCAATTGACACAAATAACCAAAATTCTTTTACCAATACCCATCTCAGTTTCTTAAGTTAACCATGAAATCGATAAGCCAAAATTAATTTTTCTCTTCTTATATCACATTTCGCTATGAATCCTCGCTATATTTTTCGCATACTCATATTTTCTTTTTAAAAGCTTCACAAACATATTTCTATCTCGAGAATTTTCTGGGGCGGATGAACCAAATATAACATACAATGGTTTTTAATTCTCCAATTGTGGTTGTTTGGCACCGTAAGTCATGTTATAAGGACGTTCCGTTTATATGAAAACCGCAATTACGCCTTTTAATTCCAACTGTATCCTCCTGAAATCTCCTTTACTTAAATTCGTAAAAATACTCGCGAAATCCCAAAATCAAATGTAATATATCATTAATAACCAAAATATCTAAATTATAAAATTTTCCTGATGTCTGAGATAATTACTAAGTCATCCATGCAGGTATTTTCCAAAATCAAAACCACAAGGATCAGATGTTTACATTTAGAAAGCTTAACTTGAAAACTGCAAAATTCTAGGTGAACTGAATCAAAACAAGTTTGACTCTTTTCGCGATTGTTTATCAGATTACCGCCGACCTTCAAAATTATAGCCTAAATGGCGTCCAAACGCTCCTCTGTTTACACAAAATGCGCGCCGGAACACGGAAGTGAGTTAATTTTAATGTACCTTTTTTTTTTCTCTTTTCTCTCCGCGACGATTTTGAACTGTGTGCGAAAAACAAGTATTTATAGAGTTGCTACACTCATTTGACATTTCAATTTAACATAACCAAAGGTTATTACTTTTCCTAAAACACTAAAATATTCATTACTAGAAAAAGAACACAGAAATATTATAAAAATTATACAGAAAATACACACTTATAATCATTTTATCAAATATAAGTCTCAAAAATTTCTTTAGTGCAATCCAACATAGAAACAAAACATTCATTTTTTAAAATGAAAACCCACAATATACATTATAAGTCATTGATATCTTTCGTTTTTAATTGTATCATTTTTACTTAGCTAAATCAATAATTTGAAAATACTTTCACTGACACACATTTATAATAAATTTTTATCAATATCTATTAATATTAAAATTTTTCACCCTCAACAATAATTCGTAAATTTTAGCTTATCAATTGCAGTGGTTATTCATAGTCTTTACCATTATACTTATTAATTTCACCATTAGATTTCTTCATAATTTTACCATTTGCAGCTCTGTTCTGAATTTATCTTGGTGAAGTTCTTGGCTTAGTTAATTCCGGAACACATTATCCCAATTGGAACACCATGAATGAGCACTTTAAAGAAACTTTTTAGCACACACATTTTTTCTCTTTTTCGGAAGCTGTAGAATTTTTTCTTTTGGTAACATTTTAGAAATGACATATTGCGTTGAACTGCTGGAATAAACTTTTATCGCGAACACATTTTTCTATTTTGCACACAATATCGATGACTTAACATTTTCACAAAAGATCATAAACACTCGAACAAAGAACTGATGTCGCACGGAATTAATCGCAATTTTTCTACTGAAGACTTATGGAAAGCGTTGATCTTGGAAACTCGCTGAATTGGAAAGGATGATGTCATACAGGAGCGCCGAAGGCGCACAAAATTTTACGATGTACTCCCAAGGAATCCGCTGGTAGCTTAATGGAATGGAGATTTATTGGGGTTGAGCGCGTCACCTCATGGCTGACAGGAACTCTTAAATTGTCCGGCGTTGTTGAAGACATGGCGGAAACCGGGGCACTCTGTTTCTTATTTTTGCAAGTGAAGAGGATTCACTGAAGTTGAAACCGGAAACCATAAGCAGCTACACAAATTTAAAAAAAAAGGCGAATGAAGAAGGCAGAACACAACTTTTGTAGACACGTACAATCTTCGATGGCACATCCAAGTAAACTGAAGATACGAAGAAGCAATCAAAACAGAAGTTTATCTCGGCGCAAAATCATCACAGTAGTTAGCATCTTTCGAGGGTACTCGGAATGAAGCCAGCGATCTTCTAATTATCAGGATCCGCAAAGTCAAAACCATATTCTCCTTTCCAGGAGGTCTGTACTGCTGTTGTTTGCGCGGCACACACGTAATACGCCGGAATAACGGGGGTAAAAGGAGACATCAACTTTGACACATAAAGCCCACAGCGTAAGTTGACTTTTCTCCGTTGACCGCAAACAAAACTATAGGCTGGAAATCCATCAATACTTCTGGTCTCGCATGCTGGTTCCTTATCGCTGCCGCCTAGTTGTAATGTACTGGACAACCCAAGGAAAAGACTGGTGTCCAGCACATCACAAAGGATGATGTGTTGTCGTGGCTCGAATCAACGACGCGGCCAGTTATGGCATTACATTTTATTAGACGGAGAATACGTCTTCCCAAGACAGTTACAAAATCCGAAAGCGTACAGGTTTGATGATCAGACGGCTTATATAAACTTTGTTATGTGATCATGATAGTGATTAGGGATTTGCTGTTGTCGACAAGTCACATGGGGTTTTATGTAATCTGCGCAGAGCCTATATGAAATCTTGTCTAATGCTACGCAGGTTTGAAAAAGGAAGCCATTTAATATTTCCCACGGGAGGCCTTTTAGGACTTAGAATTGAAAGCGAAAATTAGCTCGTACGCCCAAGGGAATTTAGAATAATTTTAGAATTTAAAATGGTATGGGGTTTTTAATGTTATATATATATATATATATGTGTGTAACGACACGGACGCGGGGCGAGGAGTGAAAGCAAAACGGTTGATATTGCCATCAGGCCGTGCGTCACAAGAGTTCAAATTCAATTCCCTCATACAATATCGTTGGCCGGTGACGTTTTCGGCATCTCGAAAGTAGTTATATAGAACTTCCCCTCAAGCCTCTCAAACCCCGGACATACAAAACACACCGCAATTCTCAAAAAACTTTTATTTCGTATCAAATGCTACATCTTTACATAACGATGATAATCCGGAAAGTGCCTACTTCTACATGATCCAGGGTCTTTTATAGACTGTTTGAGGTCGCTCGTCATGTGATCTTGACTAGGAATAATATTTGGATAGCTATGGATCAGGTGTCAGAGGTGACGTATTATTTGCGCGATTATTTGAGATTTTCGGAGACGCTACGCAGCTGCTTTGTTTTTAAAATTGGAAACGAAATCAATTCAAACGCCCAAGGAAATTTAGAATAAAATAGAACTTGAAAATGATTTAGGGTTTTATATATATATATATATATATATATATATATATATATATATATATATATATATATATATATATGTATATATACATTAGGGTGGGTCGTTTTTTACTTTTTTTAAAAATCGAAATCGCCTGTGGTGGGAAAAGCTGTGTATTGCTATCAAATGTGCGTAAATTTTTTTTTTCAAATTAAAATATATTTAGGCCCCTCGCCCGGCCCTTGAATTTGCTCCAAAAATCTAAAAAAATGCATTTTTATTTATTTTTTAATTTTTTACGTATCAAAAGTTTTAACCGCCTGTATTGGAAATTGTTGCATAGCAAGACCCTTTGTTTGTGAATTTTTTTTTTTCAAATTGAATTATATTTAGGCCCCCTGCCCAGCCCTTTAATTTTCTCAAAAAATGTAAAAAATGCATTTTTTATTTATTTTTAAATTTTTTTTACGTATCAAAAATTTTAACTGCCTGTAGTGGAAATTCTTCCATAGCAAGACCCTTTTTTTTGAGAAAAAAATATTTTGATATCGTATCATATTTAAAGCCTCCGCTAGGCCGGCGAAATTTTGATATTTTAACACTATGAAGCAGAATTTTTAATAAGCATATTTTAAAAATTAAAGTCATTATTAAACTGAATGTTCCACCTGTGTCAAAGGGTTAAAACAGCTCTTTGCTGATTTTGCCAAAATTATGGCAGAATAACCCAGAATTCACCACGAGGAGGTGGCTGCATTCGAATTCCTCCCACATCCACCTCCCCTTCCAACCGAATATGGGCGCATTTTATTTTTCCTGTTTAGTGATATAGAAATCTTACACTTTATATTTTGCCGTATTTTCGAAGTTTGGCATCAGCTTTCGAGATGCCAATGTTATATGTATGAAGCCATCGCGACTTTTTGTTCCACAGACAGAGGAGGAGGCGTCTGACACTATCTAGACTACCCTCTCGACATCTTGTGTACGGCATGGGAGAGTCCACAGCTTACTTTCAATAAAGCCACCTATTTCAGCCATTTTCTCAATTTCTGCACTGGGTATATGTTAAGTCATTGGAGGTTCTGTAAGTGAACATTTCTTCCAATTGATCAGTTCTGCACAGTCGTTTGCGTGAAATTTGAGAGGCGGAATGACAAAATCACAAGTTTTTTTATTGGGAAGTGTTCGGGCCTTCATGATTCTTCTGAAGCCTAATTTCCTCACATAAGATCGTTTGTTGTTGATCATGGCAATCAGCAGGTTTCCTGGGTGACCATAAAATCATTCATTTATCTTACATGATCCACTACTAAGTTCAGCTCATTCGTCAGATATCTCGAGTAGTGTATAACTTCCCAGAGATTCTGTGTACCAGCTGTGCATGAAGGCTCATTTTTAGTGAGAAACCAAACTTTTGCATACACTTTTGGAGCTGCCCACTTCTTTTTAAGATGTAGCAACTTGCTTAAAATCCTCATCAAAATAAAAATTATCTTCACTTTCTGTAGAGCTACCATCCATAATACTTTCACTTGTTGAGTTTGGCTATTTATCTCAGTTTCAGATTTTTGATTATTTTACACGTTCATCATCCATTGCTTTCCTTGCCACTCTAAGATTTAGCACCCTAGAGGTTTTAACATCCAAATTCCAAATATACATTTTCGTCCAAGATCTCTGGTCCTTCAAATATTCTTGTTCCAAAACCGGCACTTTTCTTGACTTCTCACATGTGCACAATGAAAATTCACGACACTTACATGTTGAGATATCAAACAGTGTAGATTTTGCATCATTTTGAAACCTTCATAATTTAATTTTCGCAGCTTCACTTGTTTTTCCAGTAGACGTCTTTATATTCATGAATTTTCTATAAAACTTTTTTATGAAATTTTTTTATGAAACTTTTTAAGAAACCGTGCAGTACAATCACACCATCTGTCGGGGAAATTCAAAGCAAATTTCGCTGGCCTTGCGGGGGCTTTAAATATGATACGATATGAAAATAATTCTTTTCACAAGCAAAGGGACTTGCTATGCAACAATTTCCACTACAGGTGGTTAAAATTTTTGGTACGTAAAAATTCAAAAAAATAAGTAAAAAATGCTTATTTTTACGTTTTTGGAAAAACTTCAAGGGCGGGACGGGGGGCCTAAATATATTTCAATTTCAAAAAAAAAATTCACAAACAAAGGGTCTTGCTATGCAATAATTTTCACTACAGGCAGTTAAAATTTTTGGTACTAAAAGAATTGAAAAATAAATAAAAAATGCTTTTTTTTACGTTTTTGGAAAAACTTCAAGGGCTGGGCAGGGTGCCTAAATATATTTTAAGTTTAAAAAAGAATTACAAACATTTGATAGCAATACACAGTTTTTCCCACCACAGGCGATTTCGATTTATAAAAAAAGTAAAAATCCACCCACCCTAATATATATATATATATATATATATATATATATATATATATATATATATATATATATATATATATATTAAATAAATAAATATATATATATATATATATATATATATATAAATTTATTTATTTATTTATTTATTTATTTATATACACTAGCTGAATACCCGTACTTCGCTACGGAATACATTCAAATTAAATACAACGATTAATGTATGCGATTGGTGTAAAAAAAAAATACAAAAAAAAAAATACAAAAAAATCTTAACGGATATTTTTATAGACAAAATAACGTAGAATAAATTATTCAAATTAATACTAATAGAACATTCTAAAGAAGATAGTACAGTTAATATAGTACAGTTTCAGGAACATTTCTTTTACTGTATTTTAATATTTTTTGGATATCCAATCGTCTACTTCGTTAGAAAGAAAAAAAATATTATTTTTGTCTGTTTCATTGTTATACAAGTGATGATAAATTAATTTAAAGTACCAGAAAAAGAAATTACGTGATCAGTATAATAGACTTAATAAATTAAATTATAAAAAATAATCTTTAAAAATTCATCAAAAATCAGGTAAAGATTCATGTAAAATTCAAAAAAGATTTCCTTTCAAAGAAATTTTTATGATCTTTCTCGTGATATAAATTTTATAACTCTCAGATTATTATTTTAAACTCAAACTGGAAAAAAGTTTCAAAAACAGCTTAAAAATTTAATTTTAAAAAAATCTAAGAAGAATTTTTCAAAAATCTTTATAAGTGCACCCCTATATTAGAGGAAGTATCGCTTTGCAAAATGTCAGCCTTTTAGGTCCAGCGGTTTGGTCTGTGCGTTGTCTGTCAGTCATGAAAAACTCATTTATTAATAGAACGATGATATGATGCAGTATGTACAGACGAAGAAACTTACGATAAAAACTAGATAGTCGGTTCCAAAGCACTTGACTCTGCTGCTTTAATACGGGCGCCCTGCTTTCCCCTGCACGTGTGTCTCCTACACGAGAACTCAAGGATATTTCGTTCTTCTCCTCCACGAGACGAACGAACCATCATCTCTTCTACGAGCGAGTGAGCGACTGGACTGAGTCAACACCCCCTATATCCGATATAGGGGGTGTTGACTGAGGGCCAATCGAACTGCCGGCCTTTTATGCGAGTGCCCGGGAAACGTCTGCTTACGTCACACTCTGAGGTGTTCGCCTTCTATTTTCGCAGCGTGGTGTCAAAAGTGGGATTTGGCTTCCACGTTTCCAACAGCACTCGGTCATCGACGTGTGAGGTTCCTCGAACACTGAAACACTCAACTAAAGAAAAAAAACGACTACAAAAGATGTAATTAAAAACAAAGAGTAAAAAAAAAACTTCGGAAAGCACTGATCTCAGGTTGCAATTCTGTCAGACAAGGGGTTTCATGTTGTAGAGGGGAGCATTTTTCTAACGGCGCTTGTATTGCCGTCGATACTCCTATTGTACTTTGAAAGTGTTAGCTTTGGAATATTCACGAATTGTCTATCTCTTTTGCATCTTGGAGTGCAGGAATTCTTCATCGGGGATTTTTAGGCTCGCCTTGTTGGTGGACCTGCTCACGGGGCTGCTAATGCTTTGCTGCGCGTCAGGAACGAAATTGAAGTACCTCACAGAATCTCCCATATGTTTATAACATTTATTGGCTCTGCTAAAGGCAATTTTTGCGATCATTGTAATACTGGAATGTTATCTTTCAACATAACATTCAAACGCAAATCAGTCTTCCCAGGCTGTTTAATTGGTGATAACTTTCCGCTAACTGAAAAACCTGATCTCGTGCTCAGCCCCGGATCTAGGGTGGGGCAAGCCGGGGTCCGTGCCCCGGGCGCCAACTTCAGGGGGTTGGCAAATTCAAGCGTAGCAAACTAGTACACCATCCAGAGTCACCGCGACTTTGCAATGAATGAGACGCCCAGCACTTATTATCTTTCTCTGCGGCGCACTGAGGAAATCACTACGTGATTTGTGTTAGCATAGGTTAGCAGACGATGTGAGCGAGTTGCGGGTGGTAAAGGAAAAGCGCGCAGTCAGCGAACTCCTCAAAGACGCATTTGAGGGTGTGTACCGAAATGTGGCCAATAAATCAAACTTTTACATTAGTGTTCTAAGAAACAGCTGGGGACTTGACTCCCACGCACAGACTTCGGGGTGAAATAGTACGGTACAGTGGTTAGCGTACGTGGGAAAAGGGTAAGGCTATATTTGGAAACTCTTTCATCGGTCTGCAAGACTGAGTCTTTTACAAACAATTATTTAGTGTTTACTGATTAGTTTTTGTCGAGCAAACTAACGCAGTACTAGTGCCGCAGCATCACATCACTCACAGCTCATCGCCCATCCCTAGGTAGGTATATAGTATTTTATCGCATCTTGAGCATTTCCCGTTTCCGTATCTATATTATGAAGAATGTAAAACACCGCGCAATTTCCGTGTCGTATATAGACTTCGCGTGTCTTATCTTATTAGTCTTAATACAAATATATACTTGAAAAAGATAGACAGAAGAATGCAGTCACAGCATATTTTTACAAAGGGGATTTTGGTAAAATACGTAGCTTTGAGTTCTGGTGAGTAATGAACCGAGTGGGTATATTACTCGGTAAAAATATCGATACAAATTATTTAAGTGTTTTTAATTTTCAGTAGGTAGTTATTTTCTCATTTCATGTTAAGAGATGAGTATTACAAAAAAAAATTTGTTTGAGTTTTGTTTATTAGAGTTAATGGCAGAGTAAAATTTATTTATACTTACCATTTTTATCCAAGTTCAGTGGTAGATCAACTTACTAGTGTCTCGACTTATGAGTTTTTCAAGATACTAGCATTCTCTCGGCAAATTTTTTGCACCGAGTTACGAGCTAAAATTCGGGTTACGAGCAAACTTCAAATACCCCACAGCTAGTTTGCGCAGCGAACGCCATGCGCTCATCAAATGAGAACAGGAGAAGCATATAATCTTTACAACCTTTATGTACAATTATTATACATTTGTATACATATTACTCTAAGACTTCTATCCAGTCTAAAACCTAGAGATCAACACTCAGCAATTATCAACCGGGGCAGCTGGCTGTGCCCACGCTTGAGTCGCCCTTCGAAACCGAACAGCGTCCTCCCTCTCTCGAAGCTTCAGTTCTCTCCCCCACACTGGTACTCGCTATGGGTTCTAGGGGATGGGATGACCTTGGTCCTAGGATCGCAAGCTCTCCTCCTTCTACAGATTCTGAGAAAACGATCTCCGGATTCTCCAAAAGAGGAATTTGGACATTACATCCCAGTGAACGATGCAACAATCGCTCAGCTTCCGTGTCTCACTTTAAGAGGGTAGCTCGTAATAAAAGAGAAAGCGAGGAAAATGTGGCGAAAAGATAAAAAATAAACGAATAAGATTTAATTTTCAGTTCAGCTTTTCTCCTCTTTCATCAGAATCTTCAAGTCTGATCTTCAAGGTAAATGTTGTACATTACACTTTATTACACACAAGTTATTACACACAAGTTTATTGCCGTACATTCTATTGTATTGCTTTTTTGTACATCGTTCATCATTTATAAGAACATTTTTCGTATTTAAAAACATGTAATCAAAAATTGCTGTGTTTTGGGGGAGCCCGGAACGAATTAATGGCATTTCCATTCATTTCAATGGGGAAAATTGATTCGAGATACGAGTATTTCGAGTTACGAGCTCCGTCATGGAACGAATTAAATTAGTATGTCGAGGTACCACTGAATTCAGAAAATTTGAATGGCTTTTATTACATACAGCAATTGCCGTGGGGCCGTATGGCGTGTGGGGCTTACATTCACTGCACTTGAGTTTTTTAATAATCTTTATCAAAAGCCGACTGCATATAGCGGTTTTTGCCCTGAAAAGCTTTTCTTATTCTTAAGGGTAAATTTTTTTATTAACTTTATATTTCATAGGTTGAAATTATGAGCGCGCCAAGAAAAAAACTATCAGGAGCGGGATATAGGAAACAAGCCAAAGATAGGGCCGAACGGGGAAAGCATATTGCGCATAAGATGAAAAAATGGCTTCGCGGAGGAGGTTCACTGTCAGTATCTGCCGCCACTTCTGAAGACGCTGCTCAAATAGAGGATATTTCTTACAGTTTATAGAGGATATTTCTTACAGTTTATAGAGGATATTTCTTACAGTACACCAAGCGGACCAAGATTTTTCATCTACCATCTCCAAACAGTCTACGAGTGCTGACTCTAAAGGGCAATATTCTTCATCGATCTCCAACGAGCAGCTCGAGGAAATAGAGCCAGGATACAAAGAATCTGAATCGGCTCATCCGGTGTCGGATGAGCAGCAAAAAATCGGATTTGACCGACCCAGGCAGTTGGCCAGACATGGAAAAAATGACCGATCAGCAACGATCTTTCTTTAGCAGTCAAGCTGTGTTATTAGCAGAAAACCACCCAGAAAACGTAGAGTTTAGGTAAATCGAACGCGATAGCAGTCATTTGACATATTTTGTGTGGTATAGAACGTTGGCAAATAATGAAAAGGTTAAAAGATCTTGGCTTATATATTTTAAGACTAAAAATGCAAGTTTTTGTACACCTTGCAAGATTTACCAAAATCTTGCCCCTGCCGCTACATCTGCGTTATGTACTACAGGATTCATTATTTGGAAAAAAGCTTCAGAACGATTAACCGAGCACGAAGCATCTCAAATGCACAAAGAGTGTATGATTAAGTGGAAAACTCGAGTACAACAAATTATATCATGCCCGGGTATTGATAAAGACATTGAGCGAGTAATTCACACAGAGAAAGAAAAATGGAGACAGATCCTCCATATTATTATAGATGCTGTACTGTATCTATCAACAAACTGTCTTTCTTTTCATGGGTCCCATGAAACCCCTAGTGACCTCACCTTAGATTTTCGTCAGCCTAGTCAAGGAAACGTTTTGCCTTTAATTTCCCTGCTCACCAAATATAATTTAACTATTAAGTTCCAATTAGAACACCAAAAAAAGGGACAGGTATCATATTTATCAAAGACAATACAAAATGAAATTATCGACATAATGGCGAAAACAGTTCGGAATAGCATTTTAAGCGATATCAAAGAAGCCAAATTCTACACAAAAATGTTCGACTGCACTCCAGATGTGTCGCATACAGAACAAATGAGCTAGGTAATTCGATACGTAAAAAAACCTGGTGATGCGTGCGAAATAAAAGAAAGTTTTATTGATTTCATAGAAATTACTGGAAAGACAGAAGAATATATTTGTCAACGGATTGTGGAAAAATTGACAGTTGATGGTTTAGATATTAGGCAATGTCGTGGCCAATCTTACGATAACGGGTCTAATATGGCCGGTACCTATGAAGGAGTGCAAGCCAGGATTGTAGAAAGAAATGAGCCGGCGGAGTTCGTACCATGCTTAGCTCACTCCTTGAATCTTGTAGGTGTCTACTCTGCCTCATCGTGCCCAGAAGCAATAAACCTATTTGGAGTCATTCAAAAATTATATTGCTTTTTTGTAGGATCCACTACTCAATGAAATATTATGAAAAAATGTGCCAAAACCAATTTAAAATGAAGCAGTCAGACAAGATGTTCGGCAAAACATGTTGCTGTGAAAGCCCTTTAAATAATTTGCCAGAAGTAGTGAAATCCTTGGAAGTAGTTAAAGAAATTTCTCATACTCCGGAAACAAAATACGAGGCAGGTCATGTGTTACATGCTGTAAAGAATTTTGAATCTATACTCAATTTGACGATTTGGGCTAATATTCTCCGAGAAATTAATCGAGTAAATATTGAAATTCGAAAGGAAGATATAATCCTCGCGAGTTCCATCGCTTTAATTGACTCTCTGACCAAAACTTTGCAAAAGATGAGAGAAAATTCAATAGAATATTGGATAGAGGAGGCTAAAGAAGTAGCAGAAAAAGTTAGCGTTGAGCCTATTCTGCCAAATAAACGAATTCCGAAGCGCAAAAAAACAATTTGATAAATTGTGCGATGACGAATCACGAACACTTCAATCTGTTCAGCTTTTTTCTAAGGCAACAACGATGGTATTTGATCGAATTATATCAGAAATAAAAAAGAGGGTTGATAGAGCTACCACTCTAAATCTAAATTTTGCTTTCCTCAATGGAATTGAAATCTTGAATATGTCGACCGAAGAACTGCAGAAGAATGTATCAGATCTCGCACGAAAATACGAGCGAGACTTAAATACAGTTGAATTCTGACAGGAACTCTCCGTTTTTAAAGAACAAGCTCCACTTTTATTTGGTGATATATAAAAGGCTAGCGCTTTCTATCTCTTGCAACAAATCTATACGCATGATTTGCAGGATGCCTTTCCCAATATTAGTATAGCGTTGCGGATTTATTCTACGCTTCCGACTACATCCGCAAGCTGTGAGCGAAGTTTTAGCAAACTTAAACTTAGTTTCGTTCCTCGATGAGCCAGGAACGTTTATCGAATATCGCAATCCTAGCAATTGAAAATTGAACCGCACATGAGATTAATTATGACAAAGCCATAGATTTGTTTGCAGAACAAAAGGCTCGAAGAGTAAAATTGTAATCTCAAGTTTTGCTTTAAACTCTACCCTGTTCTATCCTAATTAAAATAAATGTCATACATGACCATGCATATTTAAAAAAAGAAGGCTTAATAGAGAAAAATAAGGTTAAAGGATTGGCGCGGCGGGGCGGCAGTTTTAGGTATTTGCCCCGCCTTGAAAAAATTCAAGATCCAGGGCTGCTCGTGCCCAGCTATCAACGATAGGATTAACTTCAAGGGCTGCGCTATCAATCGCCGCTCAGCAAAATGGAAGTTCACTCTGAATCTCAGAAGAGAAAACAATAGTCGATTAACCGTCTATTGTTTGCAAAGTCATTCTCCTTAAGGAATTTCAAACAATTCGGTGGGAAAATTCCCTACATTTCTAACTGATCACTGACTACAGCTTGAATTTGAACCGGTTTGTTATCCTTGTGAAAAACAAAAGAAAAAGTTTCAGTCTCAGCAAAAACTATCTTTCCAAAACAATCTTTCATTAGTATAGTGTCCGATGTGGTTTTATGTGGAAAAGGGGATTTATTTACAATTATTAGCTCACTTCTAGAATCTTTGAGAAATTTTTTTTTCTCACCCACGAGAATATCAATAAATTCCGACTAATTTTGCATCACGTTTTTTGACGCTGCTCCAATTCCCGATACCAGGAACTCATTTTCCGTCTCGTTAGGTTTAGATATTTCGTAACGATTCGGGCAGGTGCGAGCAAAATGAAAGTTTTCACCTTTCCCTCCACACACAAAACAAATTCTTTCTGCTTGACTATTCTGATATCAGTTACGCTGAAAAGATTAATTTTTGATAGGCGGTTTTTGAGAACATGCTGCATTCGCCTCATTAGTATGCAATCCTGGATGGTTTACCTCAGACAATAATTTACCTCGTGATGAAAAATATAAGTCACATTCACGCCCTAAGTGATTTGGCTTAAACCACGATTTGCCCTCACGAGCAACTATGTATTCTTTAGCTTTGAAATCCAATGTTTCATACATTTTATCAGCAACAATTAAATCACCCAATTTCCTAAAATCCTTTTTGTCTTCCCTAATTTGGCAATAGTAATCAAATGTTGCAGTCAGTCGCGATGCAAATTGCACGTGCGATTCATTTGATAAGCGCTGAACATTTTTAAAATTACTCCAACACTCTCTAGGTGTCAGCTGAAATTCGGCTAAAAAAACTCCTTTAGTTTTTCATAATGTCAGAATTCCTCTTCGGTTGCATATGTTAAAACATTATTAGCTTTTACTCCTAGCAAGTAAATTAATACCTCAGCTCTTAAGCCTATAGGAACTTCTTTCGTAGCGAATGCTTTCTTTAAAGAAGCAAAAAGCAAATCTAATGCCTCGGGTTTGTCAGGAAAAGAAATTGTTAGTGTTTTTACACTTTTTATTACATTCTCAACAATAAATGGCGCGTTAGTTCGTTCACCAGGCAATGATTGTTTTTTAACTTTTCTAGCTCAATTTCCTTCTCGAGTTAGGCTAATTTATTTTTTTCAATCTCCAATCTAAATTTTTCTTTAGCTGCTTGAGTCATGCGATCCTCCACGACCGAATTGACAACACCACGGACCATCTCTTGTTCCATTTTACACACATCACAATTTTCTATTAATTTCTTAATATCCACAATTATAACCTTATCTGGCACAGTCTGTCTGAGTTCTTCGGCTATAAACTTTTAATCATCTCTCTTCAAGTTATTTAAAATACTAATATTGAATAAAAAAAATGGCACAAGACCTCTAGCTTTCACCATGATATCACTCGCATCGAGCCACCAGGATGTGAGTGTCCGAAGATCCTTGTCGAGCCCCCAGGATGTTGGTGTGATTGGTTGGGAAATCACACGTCTTACTTAAAAGCGATAAAAACTCATTTAAAAAAATAACGATGATATGATGCAGTACGTACAGATGAAGAAACTTCATCTGTATCTAGTATTTTTCTTATCGATGATAAAAAAAATACTAGATACTCGGCTCCAAAGCACTCTGCTGCTCATCCAAGCGCGCCCTGCTTTCAGCTGCACGTGAGTCTCCTTCACAAGAACTCAAGGTCCCTTCATTCTTCTCCTCCGCGAGACGAATGAACCAACATCTCTTCTACCAGCGAGTGAGCGACTGGACAGTGCCATCAAACTGCCGGCCTTTTATACCAGTACCCTGGAAACACCTGCTTGCGTCATACTCTGAGGTGTTCTACTATTCCCACAGCGTGGTGTCAAAAGTGGGATTTGGCTTCTTCGCATCCCACACACACACACACACACACATATATATATATATATATGTTTTCGTATCGTTTCACATATATATTTTTCCTTATTTATGCAATCAAAATTATTTAAAAAATAAACACATTAAAACAATGAACGAATTGAATTAAATTAGGGCCCTCCTTAGCGCATTGATTGCCGGACGGTACTTAAAATATGAAATAAAAAATAGTTTATAAAAATTTAACTTACGCATCAACAACAGCAAACGTTTTGTAATTTTTGAAAATGGTACGCAGTCAACCCAAAGCGAATCGATTCCCATTCGAATTTTGAGTTTTAACTGGCAAAATATTAAAAAAAAATCAGTACATCTTGAAATTATTGAATTATGATTAAAAATTTCGAATCAAAAGTTTTTAAAGCTCTTTCCAAATATGCAACATTCAATGGAAAAAAATACATCGGAAAAAAACTTGGTCAAAAGGTCTGTTTCTTTACGTTTTTAACGTAAACAAACGAAATAAAAAAATAATATAATGAAAAACTGTTTTACTGTGAAGATTTAATCAATTCAAGATTTCTAATTAAATTTGTCTTACATTAAGGGCGATGAATGAATCAAGTGAATGAATGACAATGACTTAATCGTTGTTTACAACCCAAGGGGAGAATTGCCGTTCTTCCTACCGCGTTTGAAGAACTGTGTAGAAAATTTGTGTTGAAGTATCGTTCTTTAAAATTCAATAAAAAATCGAAATTTTAAGATGGATACTTGAAATGAAGTTTATATGAATGCAAAAGCTTTCATCTCCCAGATAATGGCTCAAACAAATGAGGTCTTGTTTGAAGGAGAAATGTCTGTAGTCTTAGATTGTAAAAAGATCAAAATTCGGCAAAAAATCATTTTTTTGCCGAGATATCGTAATCTGAAGTAAAAAAAACATAAAATATCCCACAAAACATAAAATAAAAAATTTCTAGAACAAAATTTAAAATTCGGGCTTCGAGGTGCACTTTTCCATAGTCTCCACTACACGTGTGCCAAATTTCATGGCCGTTATATATATATATATATATATATATATATATATATAAAGAATGCATAATTGTTGAATCCTTCATTCGAAGTGAAGTGAAATGTTCTATCAGTCATGATTTAAAAGCAACGTGCTTTCCACCTATGTATGCCTTATCTGTGTAATGTTCTTCTGACGTGGCTCTTTAGACTGATTAAATGCAATATTTTTTGAATTGGAGCTATGTGTACGTGTTCTTTTCACACTAATACAGTCCGCTAGGGTAAAGTAACTCCAATAATTAAAGACGGTTTTAAAGAATTTTATCAAAATGTAATTGGTGTTTTTGAAGAATTTTCATTAACTATTCGAATGTCAATAAAGTAATGAAGAGTCATTTTACAGTAACTCCCCTTCTCAAATTAACTTTAAAATCTTTATGAAAAGTATGAGATATACGGAATGGACATTGCAACAGGTGGGACCAGTCAGACGAGGACCTCCTATAAAATTTCTGAAAATGTATTTAGCCTAAATTTAACCGTTTTTAATTTCGGCAGGGGGAAATGTTAGGCCCCTCATACCCTGTCATCAGCTTATTTGAGGAAGGAAGAAGCAGATGGAAGATGTAATATTTTTTATAGGACCATTTTGAAACAAATTTAGAGGAAAAAATACAATACCTCAATCATCAGATATAAATGACGACCATGAATAGAAAAGAGTAAAAAAATGGTATGATGTCTTATCATCGTCAAAAAAAAAATGAACATTTTCTCTAGAACTGTATTACATTTTCTTTGCTGAGAAAAACGTTCTCATTTTCCGAGATTAAGGTCAATGATAATTCCTGTATTGTTCAATATTTAATTACGTTTTTTGGCATCATCTATTGAATGTTCTGCATAAGTTCTAGGTTACATAAACAAGACTGTATGGATATAATGGCTGTTACAGATAGCTCGGTTACAACAGCTGTAGACCGAAACATTTTAATCTTATAGTTTAAATACCTCTGTTATACATGAAATAATGACTTTTTTTCAAAAAAATTCTACAGTTTAATAGAATTACCAGTATTTTTCCATGGCACAGTCTGTTTTCGAATCCCCCTAGTTAACTTTAAAATTTGAGGGATGCCCATTTGTTTAGTATGATCTGATGAACCCTGTTGAGGTCATTTTAATTGATGCCTGATAAATAGCTTATTTATTACATGGTCAGGGATTTGAGGCAATGATTTTACGTAACTTTATTGTTTAACTGTTGTGACATATAGATCTCATATTTATGTTACTCAGGTTTCGTCTATCGGAATTATGTTCTCAGTGACAAGAGGTCTAAACTGGTTATTACGTTAATAGAATAAACTACCAAATTTATTTAAATTCGTTGGATTTTTTTAACTCGATGATGTTTTGTCCTGTATAGCCTATATGTATTTATTATGTTATAAAATTCAATGGTTTTCTTTGACCCCTGTTGTTTTAATTTGTTAATAAGAAAAAAAAATAGTTGTCATATTGTTGGATTTTGATTTTCTATTTTTGCATTTTTTTGTGTAGAAGTTTAAATAACTCGTTTAATTGTCACTAGATGGCGATACTGCTGTAGTTTTTGCTATCGCTAATCTTCCTTCCCGCGATGTAATCAGTTGCATGCAGTCTTGTAGGGAAGAGTGTCATGTTTTTTGCTCGCCGTTCTATGGGTTGTAATGATGTACTGCGAGAGCACCTTTCATGCTAATTTCTCTTGGAATGCTTCTTCGAGTTTAAAGTTTAGAAATGCCGACATTCTTCCGCGTGAGTATCTAAATATTGCCTTGTACTAGCTGAGTTTTCGCCTTTCAATAAAGTCAGTTTGTTTCAACATGCTTGTCACCATTAACAAGTTTGAGCATTGTCAAGTTGTCATCATTGAAGGTTTTCAAACTGTTTAACATTGAATTCTTAGTATCCAGAATACAGTCATAGGAAAAACCCAGCGACCTTATGAGCTGTCTTAGAATCTTTTATCCCATAATTGCTGTGTGGTTCAGTTAGTTTCTACTAGTAAGAGTTAAGTTTAGCGTTAAGAGAACTGAGCCACACACATATTATGAACAGATTAAGTAATAAATTTTGCTAGAAAATATTTTGTTTATATAATCCATTTTAGTGTTGTCCGCATTGTAGATGTGGATTTGTTCTATTAGTTGTGTTCTTGCGGGACAATTTTCACTTTATTTTGTTGATTAATTTTCCTTTTGGCTGAGACATTCGATAACATACATTTTCATTTTGACACGAAGTCATTTAGGATCGATAAACTGTTTCTTTATGCTTGTGCTTTTATATTAATAGTTTCACTTGAAGACATGGATCATCAGAAGACAAACTCATTATGGATAAGATCTGTAGAATACTGTATCAAAAGGGTTTTTCAAATATCCTGTATTAAGCATATTGTAGCATATTGAAGCGAAACGTGTTCAACTGGCGTGGTATCCGAGTGGTCTAAATTAGCAGGCCAGAAGTAACGAAAAAAGTAACATTTATTTAAACAAACGTAACAAGAGAAGTGTTGGTTAGAGCAGTTTACAGTATCACCAGACTTTTGCAAACGATGTTAATAGCGACAACTCAGGCTTCAGGGAGCAGAAATCTCCGCAGTCGCTCTAGCCCAGATGTTACAGGGGCGCTCTTGAAAGAAAACAGAGTATCGCCTATATACCCAGTTTGAAACCCCCGCCGGTGGCGATTAGAGAAAACACGAGGAATTTCGTGCTCGCAGGCAGTCTTGGATGCGGTGACATTTTTATGAGGGAGGGAGGTGGCGTTTCGCCAATTTAGTCGGTGAAGATCAAACTGGGGCTTAACCAGCAGAAAACCAGGCACGACGACTCTGGCAGTGAAGATAGTTTTTTAATCCTCACAGAATTTTAGAATGTTGTGCAAACATGTGGGAAAGTTTTTAAGGCCTTCAGCTGTGGACGAGCTTCTTTGCAGATAGTGAGAACCGCACGTTACATGCGTGACGTCACAATATAGATACGTAAAACTGTAAAACCAATAAAACTTTAAATTTTGCTTGTTGAAGATAGTTCTTTCAATGCTCAAATGAAACAATGGTCTGCATTAATTGAAAGTTGTTTTGGTATTCAGCAAAGAAAATTAAATTGAACTATTAAAAGAAATTTCAAATGAATTATTTAAAGAATTTTTTCGTTCTAATATGCAGTTAACCATATGCAGTAAGTTAAATGTGTTCATCGTTCTGTCAATGGAAATATGTATTCTGCTGATATCTTGATAAGTTTTGAACATTGAATTGATAATCCTTATTCATATATCATAATCGTACTAAACTTATTTCATACAAATGTTGCATTTTCTTATCTCATACAAATATTGCATTTTCCTTTTTCCCCATCGATATCTAGAAATTTTCTCCTCAATGGGAACATCAGTTATGTAAGTAATATAAAATACTATTATAAGTGATATCAAATATTATTACTCAGGTTGCATACATATATATGACATAGTTAGCACATGAATATAGTATTTATGCAAATAATTCCAAAATTACAGAATATTGTATAATTTTTTTGTATCATAGTAGCTCATACATTTTTCTGATATACAAAAAATAACTTGTTTCTTAATTTTTAAATGTAAATGAGTGTTGCATGATATAACCTCTTCAGTAACATAAAGTATTCAAAACTTATTGCGATAACAAATAAAATGCCGTGGATAAAAAGTCATTCTGGCGATCTGTACGTAAGGACTGGTTCCTTCCCTGAAGGAAAATCAATGTCAAATGAAATTAGACAATATTACAGCTCAGAATATTTACTGATATACAAATAACATGCACCAAAGTGCAGTTGAAATGAAAATATTGTGATGCTGAATTGCAAACAAATATTCGCCAATGATATCCAATGAAATAACCATTCGATTAACGTTATACAGCATTAAACCCATTTCAGAAATATACCATAAAGTGCAAATGCTTTTCACACATACGCATATTTATTTATTTATTTATACATCAGTGCTTAAAATTAAGAGATAATCTTAAGAAATCAGCCTTGATTTTGGTACGTTAAAGAAAATGTTCGGAAAAGTTATCTGAAAAAAGGAATGGTGAAATATTTCTGTGTTTTACTGTTCTAGTGTTGGTCCCAAAAGTGGTCCTGAAGATGGTTATAAATGAGTGAAAAATTATTGTGTCTCACCAATCTTGATTAGGAATTCAGTGTGGTGTACAGTCACTGCAAAAAGTATATGCAGGCCTTCCATCATCTGAAAAAGGAATTAGTTATCCAACTAGTTTGCGTATCATATTCTAACCAATCTGTGATGAGGGAAGTTGACGTCCTGTGATATTCCATATATGTTTAATAGCTTTGTTAATTTACACACAAATACTACTGGTGTCCTCAGTTTCATAACATTCATCACCCAGATAATTTGAAAGAAGTTATTTGCTATCATTATCATATTTTACTTTTTAGAAGATTTATAAGGGATGAGAGTGTTGAATCTCACCGATAAGATTTTGTCGGTTATATAACCTCTGCATAGATATTCAGGTCAGTGCGGCCATTCATAATAAATCCTCCACACACAATCAGACCATCACCGTGAAAACTTTATTATAACCAAATTCGTCTAACAATAGCCTTTGCCAGGTGAAAATGTCCGTTGCCTTGAAATTTGAAAGACATTTTAGCTGGCCGAAAGACACCCGGTCTTTGAATGAAGTAGTTGCAATCTGAAACCTTTGACCCTTCCTTGACGAACCCTCCCTGAGCTCAGAAATCATCCCAAAATGTTTAACACGATCTTTTACGGAATGCATTGGTGTACGGAGGTGTTCAACAGTGATTGTCTACATTCCAGGCTACAAAAGCTCACCACTTCTAAAGAAAATCAAAATAATATCTAAAATATTACTTTGAAAGTAACAAAATGCTTAATAAATCATGCTTATAAGTGAAGAAAGATTATATAGATTCTCAACGTACATTTTCAGAATTTTTTTTATTGCCTTTGCCTAATTTGTATGTTCTTTCAGTTTATGTGAAGTTACTTGTTTTAACCTGTTTAAAGTTAGGTATACACACAAAGCTGAACAGAAAATTTAAGCACTAGCTAATCGTTAAAAACTTCTTTGTTGAGAAATCCTTAAATTTATTTCACCAGTGTATCAATCCGTTATGGCAATACGTTATGATGGAGCAAATTCTTTCCATTCAAATGATGTTTCTTCAAATGATGTTCAAAACCGTTTCTACTGTATTTTTCTATACTTTATTTTTCTATCATCAGTATGTGTGACATTGAAGCTACTTCAAGCCAGTCTGTCAGAAACAGCCTATGGGTTTTTTAAAATTATGTATATGATATGTAAAAGTAAATTTTTAAATAAATAGAGTAATATGAAAAAAGTCAGAATATTAAGCATTTAAGGGCAATATGAAGGAGAAAATTCAGTAAAGTATGCCAACATCTTTGATGTAATACATTTATAATTTTTGTTAGGAATTATATTTAAATAATATATTATTTAACCCATTCCCAAAAAATCAATTCTCTATTATTTATTTATCAACAGATAACTAAACACACCCAATCTTTACCATTATATCTGTAAAATGCAGAACGACATCATGAATAAATGACCCCCCCCCCCCCCTCGCCCTTTTTACTAAAAGTAATAAAAGCATACGAATCCCATTTCCAATTTCCTATCCATTACGAAATTATACTGTAACGAGATTTTGATGACTAAGATGGTAACAGAAAATAAAAAAAAGATCCATAAAAGAGATATCCAAAGAAAGACATGCAATTCTGGCAGAATTTTGTACTGTGGATCCGTATTAGAATTTGTTTTGTGTTTGCAAATGGCGTGTGTGTGTGTGTGTGTGTGGAGGAAATGACATATTCCGTATTTTATGCTATTTGGAGTATTGGAATACCATTATCTTCCTTATGAGCGAAAGAATAGACAGATATGGTTGTGCACGGAGTCAAAGAAAAGTTGCTTTTGTGGACATGTTTCAGCGGAAATTTTAAAATATGTAGCTTCGGGTTTATATATCCTTCCGGTTTAAAAATAGAGTCCGATATTTCGTACTGAAGATTGTGCAGAATGTACATCGATAAATCCATGCAGACATTATATCAATAGACATTATTTAAATACGTTTAAATTTAATTCACTAAAGGAATGAAATATCTCTATAGAGATTGATTTTCACTTTACTGATTTTAAACCCCGAAATCATTTTCCTAAATTAGAAAAAAAATCAGCGATGTAATGCGGGATGAAACAAGATATATTGCCTAAAATATTATTAATTCGTTTATATTTACTTGAAAACATAATATAAGTGTGTTAACCGCTGCCTTCTCGCTCCTGTCAAAATTATGTGGTGAGGTTTAGCCTTCAATTTCTCGTGCCCGTGATATTTCCAGGCTGCCATGTCTAAAAGTAACGCCCCAAAAAGACTCAAACAATCAATTTCATTTACCCTGAAATGTTTTTATCTCTTCTTTTACATACCAGATGGCAGCACCAGACTATTTACAATGTAATTGGGGAAGGTATTTTTTTAAAACTAGATGTGGCAGTTCAAGAAATAAATGGAATCCTCCAGAAAAAATAGGCACTTTTATTACCGTTTTATAGAAAATATACGATCGTTAAGGAGTTAAAAGTTAATAGTATGCATTAAACGTTATATATGAGCGGCTCACTTTGCCAAATTGGATACGTCCATAAAACAAAAGTGGAGAGCAGTGAGGAAATAATATATATATATATTTTACAATTTTTGCGTTGTCGTCAGTGGCTAAGTGGTTAATGTATCAGCCTGCCACGCCGACTGCACGGATTCGATTCCCGCATCATACTTAGTTGCATTCCTGGTAACTCGTCAGTCTTCTGCCTGCAAAAGGATCTCCGTCTGGAAAAGAGATTTGCAATCCATCGTTCATCGCCGGTATCGTCGTTTATTAATAAAAATTCTTGTGTGGTTTATGTTTTTGTTTCCTTTTAATCATTTGTATACCGGACTGAGGTGTAACATATTCGTCAGCCACAGGGACCTTAGCCACAACAACAACAATTTTTGCCTCACCAAGGGACTTAAACCGATTTGACAAGAGAACATCCATTAATCCTCAAATCATTTAATCTTCAAATTATTTTTTTGCTACAGGTGAAAAATGAAATAATTGTTTACTAATTCACAAGTACTTATTTATGCAGCACTTAATTGTAACTGTTTAATTTACTTTTTTTTTAAACAACACTAAACGATTTACAGTTATCATCAAGTACTTGATTCTGCGGTTGAATTCATCATTGCTACGATTTACATTAGAGTATGGACTGGATTGGCTACTTGAAAATAGTTTCTAATCCTTCGATGGCCAATTTTTTTCTTATTTAGGGGTGTGAATCCTTATTATTCAGGAAATTTATTATGAATGTCAAACGTTAAGAGTCAATCAAATGCTTTGACACTAAAATTTTGAAATTTTCAATCTGTGGATTTCGCCGATTTGGCTTGTGAAGAGCTCATATCAATATCAGATAAAATACTTTGAATTTTAATGTTTACTCAATATACTAAATTTTATTTCTCTCTCTTCGAATTATACACTTCACTACCAGTTCCTAATATTGTTAAATTTCTACATCTTTTAAGATAATAACTTGGTATATCATATTTTAATAAAATATTACATATTATAATCTTTACACTTCAAACTTAAAATATATGTTTTATAGACTTCCGGTTGAAGTATAGTCATAAGTAAGGTTGTTCACATGCATATTGAAGGTGAATTATTTTATTACACACACTGGCCAATGAATTAGAAACCTGTGAGATTTTCTACAAATGCTGGCTAGAGGCGTGCTAAGCAAAACCTGTTTATGACGTGGATCAAACGTCATCAGAATGCTAGTATAAGTGAGGTGTGGGGCTGCATTTCACGATAAACGCAGTAGAATGGGAAAAAACGACAGATCTTTCAGCATTTGAAAAAGGGCTTATTTTGGGGGATCGTTTAACAGAAGCCACGATTATGAAGACAGCAGAACTCACTGGGTTCTCAAAAACAGACATTTCGAAGGATTTCAACAGTTGGAAGAGCAGAACCCACAGTCGTTATCCAAAAGATGTAACTGTGGTTCGAACACAGTCAACCAAGACCGTGGTCGGCATCGTCTCCGAAAGATTGTATGGCAGAGAAGGGACTCTACTGTACTTCAACTGACAGAAATCTTCAACCAAGGTTCCTCCCAACCGTAACGTAAATGCCCTCCAGAAGCTTGTAAAATCCATGTATTCGCGAATACGGGCTGTTATCCGTGCAAAAGGAGGTCCAATAAAATATTATGCCTAGGTTTCTAATTCCTTGGCCAGTGTGTGTAAATAAGTTATTAATTTCCAGTATTTATATCAATCAGAGGTATATTTTATACTTAACTGTATGTTGCCTGTTATGTATAAATTTTACTCTTTTAATGTTTTGCGAATTGTTAACATATCTAAAATAACGTGTTTAGCTTTTTAGTAGTCTACTAAATTTCCTAATTTTTCAAGCTTTTGAGAAGGTTAAAATATAAAGAAATACCCTTTTTTGATGTTATTGTTGGCCATGAAGTTGACGACGCAATACTAATAAATTTTATAAATTTCTTAAGTTAAGTCGGTGGACTGACGTCAAGTACGGCTTGATTTCATTTCACGGATTTATGTATGTGCGTATATATAAATAAATAAATAAATAAATAAATAAATAAATAAATATATATATATATATATATATATATATATATATATATATATATATATATATATATAATATACTTTTAATAAATATTCTCTTTTCTTATTAATTTTAATTAAGTTTGATTTTAAATTTGATTCTATTTGGATTTTTATATAATATTCTATCATTAAATTGTATTCAAATCATATCAACCGGAAATGTTCAAGAGCTTCTCATTAAATATCTTATTAATATTACAGAATATAACTACAGAATATAAACTTTTATAGATAACACAGAATTTTCAACGTTTTTATTGAACATTCCAATGGTAATTAGTATCGAAATTAACTATATATTACATTGTTATGTAAAAATATTCAATTCATGTATTGTCTTATGTTATAGATGTTAATTTATGTACTTTGAGTTGCACATTATAACTGACAAAATTTATTTTCTTTCATATAAATTTATAAGCTTGGGTACTATTTATTTAAATTATACGCTTGCGTCCTCGATTTTACAATAAGAGTTAATTAAAAATATTTTTGCATTAGAAAAATGAACAAATAATTGTTGAATATAATCAAGTTCTCCATTTCCATTAGTAATTATAAAAACTAAACCGTTTCAATTTGCATGTTTAACAATCACGCTTTCATCCAACAGCATGAATAAAAGAATGATTATGACAACGATATGCTTTCCTTTAGAAATAGATATTTTTTATCGGTAGTTTTGTCCGCGGAATATATTTCGAACCTATTTCGTTCGTTTTAAAGACTTTGTTTGTGGAAACAACTTTAATATTCAACTGACTGATCCAATTAAAATTTCTCAGAACTTTATGCTTTTAATTAAAATATCAGTTCATTATAATAAAGTTATGTTACACTTTCCCAGATTTCTGGAATTTATGCGCATTTATTTAAAAGCGTCTAGAGTTCATTTTAACATTCTCTAAACTTAAAGTATGATCAAATTAATTTTGAATAAATTTAAACATTGTGAGGGAGGGAGAAAGAGAGGTTGCCATAGAGGTACGCCAATATCAAGCTCTATTAAGTAGCGTAAATATTAAGTATTCGTTTTGAGGTATATGATTAATTTATATCGTTGCCTTTATTAAATGGAACTCTTAAAACTTTACGCTAATAGCTACATGTGTACGGTTACGTGCTTTAACTGTGAAGAGCAGGGACATTTAGCAGAAAGCGGAATTTATTTTATTGAGTTAGAGGATTTAATAAAACTGATGCTTAAAGTTATCAATTAAGTGTAGTATTATGGTGATGGTTTCTGAAAATAATTACATAAATTTTTCTGAAACCAAATGGCAACTTTTGTGTTATGAAATAAGTTCAAAATGCAAAAAACTTCGATAGATTTTTGTGGTAAATTTTTTTTTGACTTACCATATCATTGTAAAATGAAAATAGAGATAGCAAAAACACAGCCCTTTATTAAAATATATGAAATTATATATATATATATATATATATATATATATATATATATATATATATATATATATATATATATATATATATATATATATCCCTCAATATGGCTACTTTGTCCCTGAATGTGTGTTCTTGCAAAAATTTAAACTACAAAAAATTAATATTTGTCAGTCAAAATAAATGTGTCTAAAAGCGAACACAAAGCACAATACAATCAAGCTGATGACCGAATATTGTTAATTCTAAAGAAAAAGCACATATGTTAAAATGTGTTTCAGGTAAATTAATTTAACCAGAGAAGTTGGGTTAACCAGAGAAGTTGGGTAAGAAACATTCACAAAATTGTTTCTGAAGTTAACAAAACACTGATAATAAAATATCCTCCGAGTGCATTAAACAAATGTTTGCTAAATATTATGCGATTCCAAAAGATAAAAGAGTTAAAAATTGTACATTTTAAACTATCGAAAATCATATATTTTTCTCTTGATGCTTATTAAACTAATTTAGAGATAAATACGCTATGTTTAAAAGTACACTATTTTAAGAAAATGTTGTTTGAAAATATAGCAAAAGAATTCCTTTTTAAAATGCGAATAAGATACAATAGTATGTTATTTAATAATTCAAAAGCAGGTAAGGTTGAAAAATTTTCCGTCGAATAATTTTAAAGCTCAAATTATAACTTTAAAACAGTGAAAATAAATTAAGTTCTAAAATACGAGATTACTTAATTACAAGGCTAACATATTTTTGAAAAATAATACAAAACTTTTAAGATCTGAGAAAATAAATATTAAAAATTTTAAAATAACCTCATTCAAATAACCTTTATTTGTAGTACGTAATAAAAGGTTTTTATTTTTTTCTAGTCTTTAAGTAAAAGTACTAAATTATTAAAAGTTAATTTAAAGTAGTAAAATATCAGCTTACCGTTTTTGATATAGCACTTAAACGTTAAATACGAAAGCCACTATAACTAATTCTTTATATACTTTTCTAAAGACTTGTGAATAAACTTGTAAAATAATGAAGAACTTAAAAACAAATATTAGGAATGTCTTTTTTACAGAAAGTTCATAATTAATCAAAAATAAAGAAGAAATAAACCTTTATAAACAGTATTAACAAATTGGAATATTAGGAAATAAAACAGTTCTGATCACATTTTACATGTTCATATTAGATTCGGTTTAAAACACAATCGGTTTGCAAATTTCTTTTACAATTCCTTATATTAACATATTTTGGAAAAAGAGACATTACTAATGACAATATTCTAATCGTTTCTTCCCTTACTAATTTCTTCTACAAATGCAAATATCTGTCTCACCAAGAACGGAAACCTCACAGCTTTCTCCTTTCGGCAAAATTTGCTGGTCTTTGTTTGGTATAACAGTTATTACAAAGCCTCTGAACTTTTCGATAGTTATAAGATATATAAGATTTTTTTTCATTAATTTATGGAATTTAATTTTGTGGGGTTAATTCCGAAGCATATTTTGGGTTTTCTTTCATGCATTTATTAACACAAATATAAAAGATGTATATGTCATAATCTACCGACAATTATCTCTCGAGCTCAACAATAATTTCCTCAAACTTTTATTAATTTTTCATTTATATTCTCTTCTGAAATACATTCCACGATTAATTTTGCCATTTAAAAGACTATAAATTTTGAATGCTTCCGATTACTAAATACTATGAAACATGTTAATCATGAAAAAATAGAAAACGTTGTTTCTTTCCAAGTTTATAAATACTACAGGATCGTAACTATGAGAACGACCAATGAAATGTTTTCAAGATCGAAAACAGCAGTTCATAGCAGATGAATGTTTTCAAAAGAATAGTAGCTCTAGAAAAAAAAAACCTATTAAAATTTTTACTACTTATTAAAATTAGTGTATACTTTGATACCTCTCGAGTAAATTTAATCGTTAAATGCATACATAAGATTAAGTCATGATTAGAATAGTGTCACACAGATATTTTTAGAGAAAGAGTGAGATTTAAAAAGCGCCTTTTCTAAAAAAAATGCTAATTAACTAAATCGAAACACGAGAGCAAAAAAGTAAAAGTTAGATTGAATCCTAGTAGGTTTTAATGAGTGTTAAAGTAAATGCATTTTATTATGTTGTATTAATTTAAATTTAATTAACTGCACCTTTATCAAAAAGTTTTTATTTAATACCATTCAAAAGAAAGGGAAAAAAGCTAGTAATTAAAAAACTAGGAGAATATAGAAAATTATGCTTTAAAAATAGTATCTACTTTTAGCATAAAAAAATGCCTCAAGTAACGAATTAAACAAATGTGATGTTTTCCATTTTAATCATTACAGCAATTAAAAATTTGAGAAACGAAGTGTGTATTAATAAACCTGCAACAAAGTTACGTCTATTGATCATTATTTCACTTTTTGAATAAATAATTTTATAACTAAACTAATGAAAGAAATTTTAAAAAAATGGGATTTAGAAAATCAATAGAGTGCGTTATGAAGTCTTTAAAGATGACAGAGAATTTATAATTAGGTTTGTAATGACATGATGTAGGAGTAAATATCACTGAATATTAATTTTCATTTGTATATTTCTTTGAAAGAAATCAGAACTACGACTTGTGCAAATAGCAATAGGGATTCAATGTTTGTTGTTAACTTTTACTGTGTCAGCACAAAAATTTGCAAATTTCTCAGTGGATAGGTAAGGACTAGTAATTTTTTAGTGGTTCCCGAAATCCAGTAATAGGTTTCTTAAAGTTTCTTTTCAAATGCATTTTGCTTTTTAACGAATTCAGACATTCAGTAAATTGAACTGACAAAAATATTTCGGTACTTTTCCGTTAGCCGAGCGCATTTGGCGTTCGCCCTATTAAGTATCGCCACTGGCGAGAATTAAAAGTCTCCAACATAACAACCCTAGAAAAACAGTTTAATAGGTAATAAATGGACTAAATTTTGAAGAAGCATTGTCACACATAAAACGTTGGAAGAAGATTACAGATGAACGAGTATCAATCATGTGAGAGAACACGATTACGTTCCGAGACCCAACTATATAACCACGAAATTAACATGAATAAAAATTGGAAACAAATTAAGGAACAGCTTTGTCAAACGCACCTCCGTGGGCGAGAAGTTGGCTCCAAAAACTTTTTGCGCCAACGCACCTCCATGACGCCAACTTTTCCCAATCCCGCACACCTATTAGGCCTAAAGTGCTAAATGTAAACAAAAACATCAATAGCGACCAAGAAATAACAATAAGTTGAAAACAAACTTACCGCTGGCTGTATTAAACTTCTATAAACATTACAGAAATCCCCAGCCGGTGGTTTGTAGCCGTGAACGCAAATTCTCCATACACAAACATATTACAACTGTTTCCCATAAAATACAAATTAAACAACCTCAATTCAATCACGTCACTCATTTTGCCACTAACTACACTCTAGAAGACACAAAACAACATTTCACTTGAAAGGGTGAAAATTTATGAATCTAATTTTGAGGAAAGGAAGTAACCGCTAGCTGTATTAAATTTCCTAAAACATTACAGAAATACCCAGCTAACTTCAGTTAGCAAATAAATTTCCTACATTACAAAATAGCAATAACGCATGCGTGAAAAAACCCACAGCAGAAATAGCAAATATAAACAAACAAAATACAAAATATACTCAACTCTACGCTAATGTTAAAAAGTAAGAAAACAATCAAAATTATAATTCTCATTATTCATTATTAAATATAAACTCTCATTATAATTACTGCCAGAACCGCACACAACTAAATCCAAAAAAAAAATCCCCAAAATCGCATAGTTACCACGCCATACACAAAATCACCAAACTTGGCAGGGAGGTGCGTCTGACAAAAAGCTGTACCCAAATGGACCACAAACTTTATTAGCTTTCTTCACACACACATAAATAAGCACAATTTAAATAATAACACATTTAATAAAGCGATTTGTTGCCGACTTTTATTGAAGAAAGCACACACATATATAAACACACTTTTAATAGTAACACAATTAATAAAGCGATTTGTTGGCGACTTTTAGTCAACAAAGCACACACATAAACACACTTTTAATAGTAACACATTTAATAGTAAAATAAGCACACACACACAATTAAAAACTTCAGTCACTTCATTAAGGGGGAAGGCCAAAATTTTTTTATATCGTTCAGAATTTTTTGAAATGGATCATTTGATAATCTTCTCCCCATTAATTCAGCAAGGTATGATTCCAAATGCTGCAGCGCTGTTCCCCGATGTTTTTTATTTTTCCATTGTGCGTTTCCCCACAGACGCTCGATCTTTTGGATATGTACGGCAGGCAGTTTCTGGGTCAACAAAATTGTACTTGTGGTTCACTTTAAAATGGTGGAAACCCTCCTCTTTAAGTTTTGTGGTGGTGTAACTTTTCCAAGAATCAGAATAAATCGTAGATCCTTCGTTGATATTTTCCTAGATGGACCGGAATCAGAAAACATTCATTCGTCTCCCGGCAAATACCACCAAATATCCACTGTTGCGGAATAACGCGTCCCACATTGTTTTTTCTCCTTAAAAACATACTTTCATCTATTTCGACTATCAAATCAGGCCCCCCCCCCTATTTTTTTTCAATCATGTTCCACTACATAATCTTCTCGCATATGATTGTTCCAGTCAGCAATTGTATTATGATTCATTTTCAATTGTTTCTCGCGCCAGTTTACCGAAGTTAACTTTTCGTTTCAACTGTAAATAAATCTCAAAGTTTTCAAAAAATCCAAACGCGTTGATTCGAACCATGTTTCTTCACGAATGCTCTTTTTGCTGCGGCAGGTAGAAGCATAAACCGCCATCGAATGTCATTTCCAAAATATAATTTCGTTTCATGATTCCTAACACGCGTCTTATTTTCAGACAAAATACATTTTTCTTGGAAAAAACGTACAAAGGAAAAAACGTTTTCTTTGGAAAAAAGCTTTTTCTTCCGTTACAGGTAAGTCCCAAACTTTCGTCATGATTGTGATCTCGATAATAAACTGCACGATTTTGTAGTTTTATAACAGTTTTTAATGTAACGTGCTGATCTTATATAATCACGATCACAACAATAATGATTAACATGAAGTAATTTTAGATAAAATATTGAAATATTGTACCGAGGTAGTGGTACAGCTTTTCGACCTCACGCTTGTCTTGCATCATAGATTTTGAAATATTTTTCTTCATTCATCAGTTATGTAAGGGGTGTTCTAAAAGTATCAAAAAAAGAAAAAACACCGATGATTCGGAAAGTATAGACCGTAGCACGATGCAGTTTTCTTAGAAATGCCCAGACTTCAGATTTTTTTTTAGTCACGAAAAATTGTATTCCTAGAATAGTTTCATTTATCACCAACAGTTTCGCTGTAGTGGTCCCGGAGTTGCTGCCTGTCGC
This sequence comes from Dolomedes plantarius, assembly GCA_907164885.2. Lineage (NCBI taxonomy): Eukaryota > Metazoa > Arthropoda > Arachnida > Araneae > Dolomedidae > Dolomedes > Dolomedes plantarius. Next base: position 96,730,102 of record OU015492.1, on the reverse strand, counting down.
TATTTTAATTGTTACGCCGGCCGATACACTTAGATGTTTTTTTCTGTCACAGTTGAGCATTATGCATTTCTATTAAGAGGCATCATTCCCTCCTTGCTAGAGAGGCAAGCGCTCCATGATGTAACATCCATGCAAGTAGAGCACCTTAGCACATAACAGGTCCTATCCAGCACCTACTGCGATAGACATTTGGCGATGACTGTGTCCTCAGTCACTCGGAACCGTAAAAAGGGCCACCAGGGTCTCCAGACCGTACATATTGCGACTTTTTGCTATGGGCTAACTCGAAGTTACGTGTGTACAAATGTCGGCCAACGTCATGGTCATCTTGAAAGAAGTTATTATCCATCATGTGACAGGGATTACAGCTGAGATCCTCTTCCATGTTCTGCAGAATGCTGTGCCACGTCCGATGGCCATTCCTATGAATGACGGCCGTCACAATGAACATTTGTAATCCTAGCTGTGTTGTGAACTGTGCTGCTACACTTTGCAAACTACTGACACAACTGAAGCGCCGCTTGTCGTGACAAATGTAAGTATTCTGGCAGTAAAATTTTTCGTTATTAAAAAAATAAATCCCATGCCTTTCTGGGAATTTCCGTAAAAACTGAATCGTGCTGCAGTTTATACTTTTCGAATTATTGAATTTTTACATTTCTGTTACTTTGGATCACGCTATACAATCTGCAGAAAAATGCGGCAAAGAATTTCAAAAGCTTCATGCATTTTTACACTTAAATGCATTGTTATAAGTTTTAAATGTAAGCTATTTAAAACCCCCAAAAGAATATAAAAATAGCGAGTAGTTACGGACTTTTAGTCTTCTTCAGGCCCCTTAACAAATCACAAATGCTCTACATATTTTTTAAAAATTAACACTCGTATTACTTTGCGAGAAATGTTTAGTCTATTACCTTATATTATTACTTAAAATAGCATTTGTTAGTATATATTAAAAACGACGCTAACTACTTTTACAATCATTAGTGAATCATAATCATCGTGTACATGGTAAAGATATTGTAATTTTGTAAAATGGATTTGGGTGACTAATGTACACATGTAAGGTTGCTGAGCGAAATGACAACAGAGTTCACTAGATGGCACATCTGTATTTGATGTTAAAGATAATGGGTTCTAGGCAACAACAGTTGAAGTTAGTAAAAGAAAAATGGTACTTTTCTGTTAGCTGGGCGCCAAGGAAAATGTTTGCTCTCGCTCTAAGGATTTCAGCTTTCACCGCAGACCGCCCCAAACATCGTTCCCTCCATTTTCGATTTTAATTTTTATTGCATCGTAGTTAATTTTTTTCTGAACAATGTTTATTAGTTTACCATGTATTGTACGCTTATCCGGCATTTATTGCCAAATGAAGCAGTGCAATTTATGCAACCAAGGTAATGATGTACTGTGTTTTGTTTAAATTTTGTTTATATTTGTTAACTGATTATATTGCCAGCAGATTCATGGAGGTAGACAGATCCACGGGAGATAACATAGCTGGTCAACTCAGGTTTATACTGTGGCGTCACGACAAGGCTGATAAACTCTCTGAGGCGTTGCTAATAATTACTACTATGGGATCCATAACAAAGAAAGACAAAGTCCTAAATAAAAAGCGAAGACCAATTTTTTAAAACAAAAACTTAACGAGGAAATTTATTTACAAAAACAATTAACATTTAAACAGTGCAACATATTCAATTAAAATCCCGTGTAGATTTACAACGTACAGAGCCGAATACACACGTCCACACAGGGCACGTTCTACCCAGCGACTCTCTCCCGGACAAGGGGTCGGCAAACGTTGGTGACATTTCCTTCGTAACTTTATTGCATTCCGGAATCGTTAGGACGAGAGCTTTACTGGCTGCATCTGTGGGAAAACGTTTTTTAATCCCCCACGTATTCCGAACTGGTGGAAACGAGCAACACTTTCCTTGAAAAACACGCAGCTGTGTTTCAAGCACTTGTGGGGGCTTGTAAAAATAAGACCATATTTCCAGTACGCTACAATGCATCCAGAGGCGAGTTTGTTTTACTACTATTTCTTTTACTACCTAGTATCACGCTTGGATTTGAATGCCCCTGCTATAGTTGGCTTTTCCACAACACGAAACGAAGTACCCTGAAGGGAAAATTAGCAATGCTTTAAATTCGAATTATAGCAAATCCAGCAACGCGCTAGGGCTCTGACCCCCAAATATAGTTTGGTGAGAATGTAGGATCATAGGAATCCATTTTGCCAATTACCAATCCTACGTTTATGATTGGCGACGACTTGGCGACATTTGGCTCCAAGTGGAACCCAGCTAAAGTACCGAAAAAATAGCATTTAAATAATGCTTTTAAATTTAATTCAAGATTTAATTTAATTCTGCATTTCTTAATATAAGCATCAAGGTGTAAATTAAAGCTGGAGAGATGTATTAAATACGAAAAACAATAAAGAGTTTATGCTAAAAAAATCCATTGTTGGCTAAGTTTGCTTAAAAATCAGCCAAGATGAATTAAATGAAACCTTAATTAGTATTTTTTCATTAAAAGTGTTGAAAAATTATCTAAAAATTTTACAAGAGTCCTTCTCATAATAACTGCAATTAATTAATTTTCTCTTTTATCCCTATTTTCTAAACTGTGAATTAACAATATGAAATGGAAAATAACTTGATGATATGAAAAATAATTTTTTCTTGCACCGGAAAAATGAATTTAAAAAGGAAGCGCAATTACATGTTAAAATTTAATGAAAAGTGTTTGACTTTATGAGAGAAAAATTACGCAATACTCGGAAAAATTTCCCCCGAGACAAATCTCTTACCCGCAGTTTGGGGAAATATATAATTGTAAAAGTACTGCTCGAGTAAATAATTGAAGATTTGATATTAAAATTTGAATTTTTCTGTTTTTGGTGATAAACCAATTCCTTATTATCCATGTTTTGAATAGGGTTTGTGTACTTGAGGGTAATGAATTTTTTTTTCTACTTAAAGCTGCTGTGTACTAACCCTATTGGATTCGCTCACCTCAATGTTAACCTATGGAGAAAATGTGTCCAAGGATTCGATTTAAAGAACTGTTTTTAGCTGTACTCCGTAATAGAGAAAGAAATCTTACACCTTGGGACATTTTTATCATGTTTTTATTAACTCGCTTTCCTGTTTTTGTGTTTGTGTGTTTGTCTGGTACAAATCTTGCAATCGAGTTTTAACTAAATTCCCGACTAACTAGACATTTGAAACTTTTAGAATAGCCCAGAACACGATGACAATGCATTATTATAATACTTTTAGCCATCTTTAAGCAAATTTGAATTCATTTTCAGTTAATTTTGTTTTGCAGAATCGTGCAGCCATCTATCGACCGGGACGGGAATGAAAAGTAAAACGCAAGTTAACTTCCAATTCCCGAGATAAAGGATTTATTACGCATTTGATACATCTTTATTACGTATTTGATCATTTTCTTTCAAGTTGATGGGATAATTCATCAAAAAATTTTAAAAAAGTATTTGATAATACATACATAGAATTGTCAAGTTTATTTGATTCAACAGAAAATTTAAAAACATGGTATATAAAAAGTTCTTTTTATCTTGTAATTATTCGTTTCTTAAAAGGAATGCAAATAAAATTTTAAAATCTAAATTATTCGGGGAAAAATTGTTCATGTGTTTTAAACACACAATAATTCCTTTGGTGGTCGAAATTATAAAATGAATCCTGTTGCAAGGTGCTTAAAAAGTTTAGACTATTTGAAAACACCATTTCTATTTTATTAACAGCATTTATGTAGCTGTAAATAGTAGACAATTTTTTTCCATATGTAAACATTCAGATGAGCAAATCCAATAGAGTTAGTACATAGCAGCCTTAATAAACAAAATGATTTACAATAAAATGTCCCACGCTTTAGGGTACCTCTGCATGGAAGCGTAATGAAGTTAAAAGAATTTAAAATCTATTTTTAAAAATGAGCACTATTTTAATTTCTTACACATTTTTCTTTTATGTGAAATTTCCAACTTAATTTAATTTAATCTTAAGAATAAACAATTTATATAAAATTTCTCTCGCGCTTTGCTCGGTTAAACAACTATTTCCAACTATACCAGAATTTCAAAATCCTCTGAAAGCTTACGTTAAAAATAACGATGTTAAATTGAAGTATCTTGCTGAGCTAAGCTAAATTTCATTTACTCTTACTTTACATGGCTGGGTAGAGTGAAAAATTTAATTTTCAAGATGCAGCCACTTTGCTAATGGCTAACTCCTCACGTTTTCTCTAACACTATTTCGCCTCATAAATGACAGTTACTGAATAAAACAAAGGGAAAAAAATATGCCAGGGGTTGCTGACGTCATAACTTATGATTGAAACCAACTAGTATCTGATTTTGTCTTTATCTTGCATGTCTGCTTGTTGAATTACTAAATACAGTAGTTTACTTACAATAAAAACTCTTTAGAGTAAGTGCAGCTATTACACTACAATTCACTTTTATAATGATATTGTAAGACAGTTATTTCACCTGTTTTGTCTCTCAATGTATACTCTCTCCTAATCTGCATCCGAGAAAGAAAGCTGAATTTGCTAGCGTGATCTTATATATAAAGCAGAAACGTGTTTGTATGTGTGTGTGTGTGTGTGAGTCAAAAAAACTCAAGAGCCGTGTGCCCTACCTTGAAGACCTTTAGGGCCTGTTCACATAGGAGTCCGTTGCGTTGCGTTAAGGAAAAGATGACGTTGAGACGAAAATAAACCAATCATATGCCTCCAAACGATTAGCAATGAAATTTTTAACGCCTATGATTGGTTTATTTTCGTCTCAGCGTCATCTTTTCCTTAACGCAACGCAACGCAACGGACTCCTATGTGAACAGGCCCTTACACGGTTTAATGTGCTTGGAAAATCAGGATGAATGTGACTATTTTGCATCCCGCTACAACGTTCGATTCCCGAATGATGTTAGAACATGTTTGAACAGTATCTACGGATATTTTTGTTCAAAGCTATTGTAACATTTCATTGTTGCCAATTAAATTATAGCATTTGCTTAAAAATAAATAGACATGAATTAAAAACGTGATTTATTCATATATTGGCGCAGGCAAGAATGAATTTGATATATTATTTACATATACGTGGCAACGCCGGAATATTTCTTTTTAAAAATGAAAATATAAAGATGGAAAGTCATTCATTTTCAATGAAAGTGTTCTCAATCCATAGCAGACGGTTTAGTTTTGAGAAGGAATTACAATCATGAAATACGTGTATATTCTAATGAAAGTCTGAAAGTGGCATTGAAACGTAGTAGACGATTTAGTTTTGAGAAAGAATTCCGAGCATGAAATATGTGTAATACTTTTTCTATAATAATAATCAGATTTGTTGTGACTTAATATTGAATGTGTTCTCAATCCATTCAAAGTTACTGGACTAGATGTGACAGAAGAATATTTTTCGCATGGTCAGCTATATATAGGAATGTCTAGAGTAATGAATCAATCAGAATTATACATTGTCGCAGATGATAAAAAAGAAACAAAAAATGCTGTTTACTGGCAAGTACTAAAATAACAGAAAATTAGTTAATAAAGGAAATTTTTATTACTGAAAAAATGAAATTAATTTGTTTAAGAATTGCTATAAATTTAGAACATCATAACATGAGGCTAATCATTGAAAAAAATAATAACAGAAACAATCCCGAGCGAAGCCGGGTAATGAATCTAGTCTATTAACAGAGTTATCTAATGGGCATTTTAATATTACCTATATTTTCTTACTTATATTATTCATGTTAACTAGCGATATAATGGTTTTAGAAATGTAAGAGAGTCTCACGCTTTAGAACCGGTTAAATGCTAAACGACCAATGATAACCAACTTGGAGTAACCTTAATTTGATTTCTTTTGCAATTAGTTATTTTCTATGATATAAATGTGGAAATATGTATACAAATGTGTTACTGCTTTTCCTCAGACAGGATAGTAATGTATTTAATTGTAACAATACTTCTAAAATATTATACTAGACTAAGTAACAAAATGAACTAATTAAATATCTAGTCTTAAATATCCGTAACTATGCCTTAGGATGATGCTCCTTCTGTTAAAAGCTAAATTGGTAGGACTGCAGTTTAGGGTGCACCCTTTTTTTTTACGGCAATAGTGTATCGGAATTTGCTCACCAAGTGTGCGAGTTTTCTCACTCGTGCGCCAATGTTGTTACTCCTGCAAATTTCTGACGTGTTTGCCATGGGATTATTTTATGACGCATACTATATCACGATGGATGTTTATCGTCGAAATCCTAAATGGCACGTTGGCACTATTGGCGCCAAAAAGAAAACAAGGGGCACCCGAAGTGCATTTTTACTGAACTTGAGGGTGCCTCTGGAATTTGGTTCTTTCTCTGTCTTAATAAACGCCAAGTGTGCGAGTTTTCTCACGCGCGCGCCAATGTTGTTTACTCCTGCAAATTACTAACGTGTTTGTCATGTGATTATTACTGCCGGAATTTGGTTCTTTCTCTGACTTAATAAACGCCAAGTGTGCGAGTTTTCACACGCGTGCGCCAATGTTGTTACTCCTGCAAATTTCTAACGTGTTTTTCATGTGATTATTACTGCACTTGAGGGTGCCTCCGGAATTTGGTTCTTTCTCTGACTTAATAAACGTCAAGTGTGCGAGTTTTCTCACGCGTACGCCACTGGTGTTCCTCCTGCAAATTTCTAACGTGTTTGTCATGTGATTATTTCGTGAGGCATATTTCACGATGGATGTTTAACGGTGCCAACTTAAATGGCACGTTGGCACTATTGGCGCCAAAAAAACAAGGGACACCCTAAACTGCAGTCCTACCGCTAAATTAGCCTTTACAGGAAAAATAATGAAAAATTAATAGTTGTAAATATGGATAATGTTAAAAAACATTGGAAATTGGTAGTTAAAGTGATATAAGTTGCACTCTCTAGGGTATTCTTAATACAAATAGATATATCTCTAGTAATACAAATTTTTTTGTCAATTATTTGAATATACAAATTTAATCGTTGAAATGCAGTAACGTGAGACATATAAAGCAATATCTTTTTTCCTTTTATCATTATTCTGTCTCTCATATTAAGCCCTTCTGGTGATAGATGGAAGAAATTGTTATCCATTCTTAAAATGCGAAACTTACAAAATAGTTATTAGAAAAGAGGGGAAGTTTTTGGGGTATGTAAAGAGATTTAATCTACCAGTTCATCATCATAATAAAGTGAGTTCCTCAAACTCAGCCTATAATGTAAATTATTTAGAAATGATTACACAAAGTAAAAAAAAATTCATATAATTATTTAAAAAGAGATAAACTTCGTAAATGTTCTAAAATCCCATTTTTACTGTAATAGCTCTAAAATCTTCTTTTAATAGACATATTAACTTCTGTAAATTTTATTTCCTCCTATTTGTGAGATAACATGCTACACCTCTATACAGCAAGTAATTTATATACAATTAATAAAAATAGTATAATACTTTGTTCAAACTTCTATTATAGAAGGACAAGAAGATTGATTAAAAGGATTAAATACTTGATAAATCATGAATATTTTTCGTGATTCTCAATAATATTGCAGGATATTTTGCTAAATCATGAAACTCAAAAGTAGTTTACGCATTTTGTTACTAGAGAGTTTTTGTTTTAAGTATGCGTGCCACAAAAGTTGTATTCTTGAATCCTAACAGCTGTTCAAGAAAACTTAGCCATTATCCATCTTAGTAATTTTCTCACCTGCTTATTAATTTTCTACAGATATATTAAAAATACAGGACATTCAATCTGGAAGTGTCCGTTTTTAAAGATAACAATCATCTTTACATTTTAAATTAAAATCAAGGACGTGGTGGCTCCGTTGGCAAGAGCAGTGGGCTAGTGATCTGAACGTCTCTGGTTCGATGCTCGTCGCTGACAAAATACAACGCCGTGTACGCTAATGGCGGCTAGTGCACATAAAATCTATCGTTGCTGCAACGTCCTCCAAGTTCTAAAAATTTACCTATGGGGATGCGGGGTCAAGTATACCGGTTTCGTCAATTGAAACGGTTCAAAATTACGGGATGATCCGTTAACTAAGTCGGACACCGACCCTTGTTTTGCTAACTTTTAAAACCGGATCCACATCACTCAGTCTAATGGACTTGATATGATGTTGCTGTCGGTCAAGGAGCATAAGCAACTACAACAATTGTAAAAATCAATGTTTTAATAACGAAGATTGTCAGTAGCAATTTAAACACTCAAGTCACTAGCTTAAATTTTGCCAGTATTTTTAAAAATTTCATGACTTGAATTTATGGAGAATTATTTAAAAGACCAGTTATTTAAAAATAGATGTATATTACTAGAAAAACTTTTATCTGTACTCAGGTTATATAATGTTGTTAGAGAAAAAATTGAAACGTACTATTATATAACATTTTATATACGTATAATATACGTACATACATTATAAAATTTTCAAATAAATTTTCATATTCTAAAGAAAAGAGAGTGCTTATTATCTGTGAGGGATACCTCTAATAACATTTAACTTCCCCTTCTTACTCCTGTCTTGCGGTCTCTCTCTATTATTCTGTCCAGTAGGGAAAATTTATTCTCAAAGTTTTAAAAAAAATCTAGAATTTATGGAAGGTCTTGCATTTACTTGGTAATTTCTCGCATAAATCAATAGCAAAATTAAGTAGTCTACTACTGACAGACTACCGCTACACGCATAAGATTTTAACTCTTGAGGAAATGCGAAAGATTAATGGATATTGTATGATCCGTTGTAAATGGAGATTTATCCTCTTGTCTCCTCTTAAGAAAATAAATCACTCGCTCATCTCGGGCAGAAATTCAGCTAATATGTCGGTTAGATCTACAAGCTCGCAAATTAAAATATTTCATCAATATAGATTTCCTGGCAAAGCATCTGCCGTTAGGTTTTATAAATGCTAATACCTGAGTTTTCTTCCATAAAATTGGAAATTTTGAATCTTATAGGCATCCCCCCCCCACGTTTTCGAAAATGTCCTTTTCTTAGTTTGAAAAAATAACTTCAAACGGAGGACAATAGAAGTAATAAATTGATAAAATTACTGTTAAATCGCTTTTTTTTAATTACGATAGCTTTCGATGTAAATATTGGCTGGGCTATAAATATTCTCAGTACTCGTTAAAGAGCCAATGTTATTTGTTTCCATATAGGAATTTCTTTTTCACTTATACCTCTGTAACCATCTTAATATAACTGAAAAATGTTATAGTTTATTTTCGCGTTAGAATAGAAAAATAATTTCATAGTGCTTCATTCACTCTAGCACGACATAGTGTATTTTGAACAGGAAATCCAACGTAAATAAAACACAAATAGTAGTAAGGGTCGAAAACCAGTTTTATGCTTTTTGAGCTGCCACTAAGTTCTTTGCACTGATGAAGAAGCTCCTTTGCAGCTTCGAAGCGGCCGTATGCAAAATTGCACCTTACTGCTATTTGTGCTTTATTTACGTTGGATATCCTGTTTATTCCTCGAGCACAAAGGTTTTATCTTTTCTTTTCAATAGTGTATTATACCCGGATTCGAAAGAAAGATCTTTTATATTTCTTTGGAGATATAGAGCGTTGTAACTGCTGGTAAACTAAGAATAGTATCCGAATAACAATGTTATGATAAATTTCACTGTAAAAATGTTTTAAAATTAGCTAGTGTTACTCATCTTGTGGTATAGTTCTATCATCAATCTAAGTTTGGTCCAAAGATCCGGTTTTAGGCTGCTAAGATAGCAGGGCAGATTGTCAAGTGCCACATGATGAAATATGGTATGTACCGATTATCACTTGCATTGCGAGGTTGAAATTTGGACAAGCGTACCTTTCCCCTTGTAAAGTGGATACTTTCATATTCCGAAAATAAGTTGGTAACTGGAACTGATCTTCGTTTGTTGGCGCTATTTTACATCATTTTTCATGCTGGCATTCGGTATCAGAGTCTGTGGTTTCCAATCCCATTCTTAGCATAAACATTTGTAGCCGTTCAGAATCATCTTTAAGCAGCATATCCCAGTCTAATTACCTCGTGTAGCAAAAATTGACCGTTGCGTTCCGAACAAAACCAAATATTGTTCAATGTATTTTTGCATACTAGTTTCGTTAAATTTTCAGCTTATGTTTTTTATAATATTCAATCTTGAATAGCAAGTTTACATATAGTAATTTAACTTATATACAGGGTGTCCGGGCTAAATGTATTCATAAGTCCTGAGTTATGTTTACGGAACTGCCCATTAAAATTTAAAAAAATATATTTAAATAGAAAGAACATCTCACCAAGTTTTAATGTCAATCATAGATTTCAACGTGTGCACCTGTGTTCGACGTGTGCACGACAAACGTCTAAATGGTAAACCAGTTCTCTCCAAGTGTTTCGTAGCATATCAGGAGTTATTACACGAATTGCTTGAATGATACGCTTCTTCAACTCATCCCCAGTTTCAATTTTTTGTTCATACACAACGATTTAATGAATCCCCAAGCAAATTTTTATTTTATAATCACATCTTTTACTCATCGCATACTTTGAAAAAAATCCTGTTTTAATGACAGTATGAAATATGATTTTCAGATATTGTCGAATAATGCAAGTTATTAACATTCTACACTGATATTGCACTTTCTGGAAAAATGTGAATTTTGGGCATTTTTATGAAATAAAATGTCAGAAATATTACGTGAAAAGGAAAATTACGTCGGGATTTGAGATACCCAGACATAATCTTGAAATTCTTCAGGAATCGTTAATGACACTTTAAAGTGAAATTTGTGGAGTACTAGAAGTGTAATAATATACATTTATGAAAAACTGTCTGTAAATCAAAGAAAAAATGGACTCTTAAGCTTTTTCAAAAATTTTTACTTCCAACCTAGCTTCGGTATTAAAGAATCCTTATTAAATTCTTCTTATCAAATCATTCATATACTGAGCTATAAATACACGATTTTCAAATTTTGTGACAGTATAGAGTATGAACAATATTTCATAATTATATTCATTTCGGTTCTACTATGTATGCTTGATTATTCATATACATAATAACTTACAAAAATTTCAATCAATTTAATTTATACTTCAATGTATTTTAGGAAGAGAATCTTCTGTATGTATTTATGAATGCAATCATCATTCCTTATTGGTTAATCGATTGATTATAAGGAAAAACCTAGATTTTGCATAAAAAAAACTAATGAATGAAAAAGTCATCTAAAAGTCGCTGTTAATTTATAACCAAGGAGCAATATTATAGATGATTATTTGATATGATCATAAATTATGGTTAAAAATCATTTAGATAATAATGCGGATTAAACTAATAAGTTATTAAAAATACATGTCTATAAGCATATCTGTATCAAACAGGAAAATACAACTTCTTTCAATCCAAAATGCAATTAATGGGATGGCGACATGATTCAAATCAATAGTTCACTGTCAGGACGATGAGCATTAGGTGTAATTGTCACTACGAATAATTCACAAATGCATATCGCCCCTCCCCCCCCCCAACTTTATTACATTGCAGAATATAAGAAAATGTGTTTTTCAGTTTACACTTTCCCTAAGTTTTCTGTAAGTCACTGGTGTGGCAGTTTTCACGAAGCAACACAGACGAAACCATTGTGATGTATAAGTTATAGTCGAAAAGCGAAGTCTATGAAAACCTACATTATAACAAGTTATAGTCACAATAAAGAATTTTCGATACTTAAAGTTTTAATTTGCTTTTTTTGGTGAAAGTTTGAATTGTTGGAATGTTGTTGTGTTGTTCTTGTTTCTAATGCACCCTGGCTGGAAGTATTCTAGACCAGGTCGATATAGGCTAGCAGGCTGATGGGCGCGGCTCTGGTTTTTATTGACACCACAGTAGTCACAATATGTGTTAAAGAGGCAATGCTAACATTTATTTTACTTTTATTAGGTAGGTTCTCACCAAAATCTCCCAACCTTGAAACATGATCGATAAAAGTTAATGATAAGTTATATTTGGCTAATATTTAATAGCGAGTAATTCTTACGATTTAACAATTTCAGGGAGAGATATTGCTGTGATCCCTTACAATGCGGAAGATCCTTTTATATACAACATTTCAATTAAATATTCATTTGACAACCACAACTGACGACTTGTCTGCTTCTTCAGACTCAATTCTTTACTGCCATTTTAAAATAAATCTGATTCGGAATCAGTTCTTGTATCAAGAAATTTTAAGCGTTGGATCAAGTTCCAGTGTGAAATAAACTATTTAACTTGAATACCTCACAGTTTAGTTAAAGTTTAGTCATCAGTTTAGTTAAAGTTTCGTGAGCTTGCCTGCAGTATAGCTCTATACTTAGTATCAATTGTATATAGACTGTCTTTATTTATTTACAGCACAGCTCCTTAGAAGCTTTGTAAATTAACTTTTCCTCTGAATTACGAAATGGATGTCGTGCTATTATATTACTTCCTAAATTAATTTGAGTATGAATTTCATTTAATATAATTTTATTCTTCTAACATGTTTTCTGAAAATTTCATAAGAATATTTTCTCTGATTGAGATAAAGTAATGATAGAGCAGTTAGCTTATCCCTTTTTATATCTCCTTGTTTGTTCTGCTTTTACAAACTTTTCTAATAATTAACAAACTGTCCTGAAATTTTTTTTAAATATCACATGACAATGTTCATGTCGTCTGTTGAACTTTTAATTCAGTTTCAGTACAAACATTTCTTTACTTCATTCTTACTTAATTCTTAGATGCTGACCTTAAGTTTCCATAAAGTTCTTCAATCATTTTTTTACATCTTTGTGGTGTCGGTGCCTTTCTTAATTAAACAATATTTTCTATGTCCTAGTTGACTCTTTCGACCGAACCATGACTCTTTCTATGCAGCGGCTTCCGAAACTCATTTGTCGATATGCAACTTCTCGACATTGGTACAGTAACCAGTCTCTTTAAATTTAGCAGAGTGAAACAACTTAAAACTGGGATTACACAACTGATTAAAATCATTTGAAAACTTGTTGGAATGCAACGTGATTCATAATGAAACGATACCTCAGGAGTTAAAAGTAATTGTAGTTATCAATCTAGAGGCTTTGTAAAAACGCTAAATTCATAACATCAGCATGTCATGCCCCTCAACAAATTTTTGAAGAATTTGGGTTGATAATCAATAGTGTACCAAATTCGTGGTACGGAAAGTTATTTTTTTTTACAAGTGAATTCAAGAAATGAAATAAATATGCCAGTTACCACAATTGAAAAGAACAGAGATTTTTATAGACAGCAAAACTAACATACAATCTTCTTTTAACAAGATATAGCAGTAGACCAGAGTATTCCTGCTAATCTTCGCTGGGATTCAATAATTTCCAGCTCCTAGGTATTTTTCTTGACAATTTGTGATTTAATAGAGTTTCAATTAAGAACACATATAACAGTTAGCAAGAGAAAATATACAACCTTACACAACTATATCAAGACCTCCGAAATCTATGCCAAGGTCTCCCGTCACATCCGTCACGATAAAATACCTAAATAATCACAATCCCTTATCTCTTCAAGGATAAAGCTTGAACTGAATTCTTATTCCAAACTCCTATTCAACTCGCAAAACAAAACCCGTTATGCCACACCGCACAACTAAACTATTTTCCAACAATTAACCCAAATCCGCATTTTATTACTTTCTCCATCGTAAACGAGAGAGCGTGTTTAAATCATGGTTTTTAAATTCACGAGATCTCCTAAACGTCGCGCGCTGGCGATAACATGCCAAATTGTCCCTTAACACATAACATTGCCTCCACCTCTAAAGACTAAACGTCCCGGACAGTCCTTACACTAACCACAACGGTCCTAAAAAATGCTACTATAAAATACAACTTTACATAAAGGCATAACACATATATCATTACAAACTAAAAAAATAAACATATAAAAACAACAGTTGCAACATTAGTAATAAAAAAATAAATAATACAAAGTTGGGTAGCCTGGATCTACTTGACAACAGCCTGCGAGCCGCGGCTCGGGTATTCTCAAACTCTTCAGGACCCACTCACGTCCCATGGTAAGGAGCTAGCCGGGCGTAATGCACGACCTTCGTTTTGCTGTTCGCAGATTTGCGAATCCGCACAATGATGTCGTTGATTCTGTTGACCACGACGAAAGGACCGCTCCAGTGGGACTGAAGTTTGGGAGACAAGCCTTTCTTTCGAACGGGGCTCGGCAGCCAAACTTTATTTCCTTCCTGGAACTGATGGTCTGTCGCTGTCGCTTCGTACTGCCTCTTCATTCTGTCGCTGGCCACGTTGATCTCCGGTGAGGTGGTGGATTCCTTAAAGTCTTTCCTGGACATCGCGGACATACTCCTCCGGTGAAGAAGAGGCATCAGGGGGGCAGCCAAAAAGGAGGTCGCATGGCAGCCGCAGATTCCTTCCATAAAGCATTTCAGCAGTAGTGTGCCCCGTTGTTTCATGGACAGCGCTGCGATACGAAAGTAAAAATATAGGTAGGTGCCGGTCCCAGTCCTTCTGGTGCCTAGACACAAGAAAAGAAATGTGGTTAAGAATGGTTCGATTAAAGAGGTCGACCATACAATCCGACTGGGGGTGTAGAGGAGTTGTTCTAGTTTTCTCGATCCCCAATAGTCGACACATTTCGGAGAAGATTGCAGATGTTAAATTGACCCCCTGATCAGAGTGTATCTGCATGGGAGCTCCGAATCTGTAGACCCAATTCTGAACTAAAGTTTCAGCTACGGTGACAGCCTCCTGATCAGCTATGGGGTAAACTTCCGGTGGCTTAGTAAAATAGTCCATGGCAACGAGCATGTACTTGTTGCCATCAGTGGAACGTGGAAGAGGTCCCAGGATGTCGATAGCAACGCGCTCGAAGGGGGCATCTACTTTGTAACGTTGCATCCTTCCTCAGCTACGTCTCTTTGGTCCTTTGCGAGCTGCGCAGGCGTCGCAAGCTCGGCACCACTTCTTGACATCGTCTCTGGCTTTTCACCAGACGAATCGCTCCCGCACCTTGTTCAGGGTCTTCATCACCCCGAAATGTCCTCCAGTGGGACTACTGTGGAGATCTTCTAAAATTGCAGGAATTTTCGAGCGAGGAATATCGAGCTGCCATCTTGTTGTTTTTCCATCGTCAGACTCCCACTTTCGGTATAGGACACCGTTTCGTAAGTGCAGGGAGTTCGAAAGGGCCCAGTAGTATTTGGTATTCGGGCTGAAAGTCGATATTTGTTGCCAGCAAGGTTTGGTGATGAACAACCCCATGTGTTCTACTGTGGGTTTGAAGTCTAGGTCTTAATTTTGTTCTTTTTGAAGCTGCTCATAACTCCACGGGTCCGGAGACAGGGTGACAGCAGTAACTTTCTGAACAATGGGAATTTCATAGCCATACTTCTTCTCGGCCTTGGTGCAATAACGGCAACTGTCAGAGCACGTTCTTCTGGATAGCGCATCAGCATTACCGCGCAAAGAACCCTTACGGAGTTTCAGGTCGATAGTGTATTCCTGTAACCTCTGTAACCATCTGGCCACTTGGCCTTCAGGAATTTTAAAGTTCAGGAGCCAAGTGAGAGAGGCGTGGTCGGTTCGCAGCGCAAACTTCCGGCCGTACAAGTAATGATGGAAAGGTTCTACGGCCTTCACCATGGCTAGCAATTCTTTTCTGGTAACGCAGTAGTTTCGTTTGCTCTTGGAAAGGCACTTGCTCTAGTAGGCGATAACTCTTTCTTGTCCGTCAATTTCCTGCGACAGGACTGCACCGACGCATCCAAATCTTGCGTCCGTGTCAAGGATAAATTCCTTATCAGGCTCTGGGTAGGCCAGCATGGATGTAGACGTTAGGGTTTTCTTAAGTTCATTGAATGCGTCTTCACACTCGTTAGTCCAGATGAACTTCTGATTTGCTTCTGTCAATCTGTGAAGGGGTCGAGCTAAATTCGAGAACCCTTTAACAAACCGCCTGTAGTGAGAGCAGAGATCTAAAAAGCTCCGCAACTGATGTACGTCTTCAGGTCGGCACCAGTCTTTGACTGCCGACACTTTGTTAAGGTCAATCTGAACCCCTCTGTCGGAGATGATGTGACCGAGGTACGTCACTTGTTGACGAAACAAGTTGCATTTCTTTGAATTCAGCTTCAAACTGGCCTACCGTAGCCTTTGTAGCACCTTTCTGAGATTTATTAGGTGATCTTCGAAATCACGCCCTACAACGATTATATCGTCCAAATAGACCAGACAGGCTTCGTAGGAGAGTCCTTGCAAAACTGTCTCCATAAGGCGCTCGAAAGTCGCGGGTGCATTGCATAGTCCAAAGGGCATAACTTTGAACTGCCATAGCCCTTGTCCTGACCCAGTAGTGAACGTTGTCTGCTCTTTATCTTCGCGTCTGATTTCAACCTGCCAGTACCCGCTTTTCAGGTCGAGAGTGGAAAACCACTTGTGTCCGGTGAGGGTATCCAAGGTGTCATCAATTCTAGGGAGCGGGTAGCTGTCCTTCTTAGTTATGTCATTTAACCGACGGTAATCTACGCAAAACCT
Source organism: Dolomedes plantarius (assembly GCA_907164885.2). NCBI lineage: Eukaryota > Metazoa > Arthropoda > Arachnida > Araneae > Dolomedidae > Dolomedes > Dolomedes plantarius. Next base: position 96,713,461 of record OU015492.1, on the reverse strand, counting down.
GGTAGATCCATCCTTCTTCCGGACTAGGACAATATTAGAAGCCCACGGACTGGTGGAGGGCTCGATAACATCATCCTTCAGCATCGCTTGTAGTAGTTCACCAACCTCCTCTTGTTTCGCCAAAGGGAGTCTTCTGGGATGTTGCTTGCTCGGGGGGTGGTTCCCCGTGTCGATTCGGTGTTGCGTCAAGTTCGTACGGCCCACTTCTGATGCACGGGTGAACACGTCTTGGAACTCATCGATGATTTTTTCTGCCCCCATCCTCTGTTGATCAGTCAATTCCCCATTTTATAATAAAACTTCTGTCAAATTAGAGCTTTCGACGCCTGACAGGCCACACTTTCTGCTTATTCCGGTGATCGGGGTACAAATTGCCAGCATTTCATTCTTCTGGATTACCTTTGTCTTGTCGCTGACATTGGCAATCCTGACAGGAACCGCACCTTTCGATAGGTCCACAAGAGTTGCGGCCACTAAAAGATCTCTTTCACTATTGTCATTGTTCGGGTATTCGTTGATGGCGAAAGTATGATTTTTGTTATTTTGAACTAAGCCGGTCGTTACTATTTCCGACATGGAAGGTATGCTGATATCTTGGATAGCTATTATCTGGTTGCAGGACTCACTGTTACTACGAAAAATCATGTCTTCGGTCATGGCATGGATTTGATTGAGTTTAAAGTCTATTATTAAGTCGTTTCCGGTCAAAAATTCAAGTCCTAGGATAATCGGGTCAAAGATATCGGCAACATATGCCGTATGTCAATAACTACTATTTCCGAAACTTATATTAAGAGCAACTTTTCCTCTTACCTTTACCTTGTCCCCGGTCACGGTCTGCAAAGTGATGTTTGGCGGCATGAAAAGTAATTTATCGCCAAATTCTTGGGCTATGTCTGTCCTGACGATGGTAACGTTAGCACCTGTGTTAACTAACATGCTACACAGTTGACCATTCACGAACCCTTCTACAAAAGGTCCGTTTTCTTCGCGATGCGTCGACGACACATGCAGTGTACTGAAAGAGGGCTTCTCCTCGTCCGGCTGCCTTCGCCCCTTAAGGTGGCCGGGAACTAGTTTCCCTGAGCCTTGACGTCTTTTGTTTCGTCAGCTTGGCGCGCTAGGCAATTCCTCTTGAGATGCCCCTCACGCCAGCAGGTCCAGCACTTCAAAGGATTTCTTCTTGGCGGCATATTCGAATTCAACCCTGCCAAGGCGCCGATTCGTTTTTCTATTTCTTCAAGACGGGTGGCTATTGGGTCATTTTCGGTATCGGTCACCCTTCTCACTAGCTGACGGTCACGGCGTGTCGCCCTCTGAGCGGACTCGTACTTCATTGCGTACACAAAAGCTTACTTTAGGTCTTTGATGTCCGCCATTCTAAGAGCTCGTTGACACTCCGGATCGCGGATGGCGTCAACAAAGTATTCTAATGCTAGGTTATCCGTAACTTCCGTCGGACATTCTTGGAAAGCTAATTGAGCTAATCCCTCAATAGCTGAAGCGAGTTCCTGAAGTGTCTCTGCTGATTTCTGTTGGCGGGACTTCAGCTGTAAGCGGCTATACTCTTTACGGCATTTCTCGCTAAAGCGAATTTCGAGAGCACTCGACTAGGCCTCAAAATTTAGTTGTTCTTCTATTGAGATGGTTTGCAGCACATCGGCAGCCTCGCCATGGAGTGAAGTAGCCAATTGGCAAGCTTGCATTGCCATGTCCCAGCCATTGGCAGTCGACGCCATATTAAACTGTGTTTTAAACACCTGCCAAGACGTTTTGCCGTCATAAGTAGACACTTTTACGGCAGGGCGGGACGATTTCGACACCGGGTATTCTTCAGACTCTAGCGTCATACGTTCGGTACTAGCGTCAGAGTAGCAAGGTACAGTAACTGGCGCTGACTCTTCCGCGAACTTCTTCTCTAGGCCCTTTATTTGTTTGTTAACGGCTTCTCTAACTTTCTGTTCAACAACAGTCTTGAGTCTCGACTCCATAGTACTGACACGTTCTACGGTTTCAACCGCCGTCTTGAGTTTTGACTCAATAGTGAAGACGTGTTCTTCTATTTCATCCGCCATATTAAGTTTCGACTCAATAGTGTTGACGCGTTCTTCCATTTCGTTAAATTTCTCACCCATGGTGATTTTCAACTGTTCTTGGCTCTCGTTAATTTCGCCAAGACCTGCTTCCAACTTCTTCTGGTTTTCGCCAATTTTTAATTCCAACTGATTGGCGAGCAACTTTTGACTTTCGCCAATTTTTACTTCTAACTGGTTGGCGAGCAAATTCTGGCTTTTGCCAATTTCTTCTTTTAGCTGATTTGCGAGCAAATTCTGGCTTTCGCAAATTTCTTCTTTTGGCTGATTTACGAGAAAAATTCTGGCTTTCGCCAATTTTCAATTCTAACTGATTTAGGCTTTCGCCAATCTTTTCTAAAATCATCTTGAGCTGTTCCTCCATTTATCGGCTAATTGGCATTCACGTAAAATAATTCCACTTCTGACACCAAAAATGTACCATATTCGTGGTACGGAAAGTTATTTTTTTTTACAAGTGAATTCAAGAAATGAAATAAATATGCCAGTTACCACAATTGAAAAGAACAGAGATTTTTATAGACAGCAAAACTAACATACAATCTTATTTTAACAAGATACAGCAGTAGACCAGAGTATTCCTGCTAATCTTCGCTGGGATTCAACAATTTCTAGCTCCTAGGTATTTTTCTTGACAATTTGTGATTTAAAAGAGTTTTAATTAAGAACACATATGTCAGCGTACATGTAAAGCATGTACGTCAACAATTCTAATAATTCTTCTATTATATATATTTGAATAGCAGAGTAAAAGCTGTGCAGTAAAAGCTATGTTTGTTAAAAAAAAAAGGTATACGTTAAAACCATTGAAGAAGACTAAAATAATGTATAGACGACAAACCTTTTAACAATAACATAAAAGTATTTATTCATTTGAAAAACTAGTTAAAATTAGTTAAAAACAACAATGTTAATATCTTCATTCTTCACTGGTAACATTAGTAATGCACACCTGGTTTTTACATTGAATCAATTTCTTAAACAAACAGTCCATTTCCTATACTGTGATGGACTATCAAATGGGATTTAAATGTTGAAGTAATATAAAATACCTTACTTTTAGCAGGCTTAATACAATATCTTGTTATCTTATCAGAACAGAAACCGACTTCTTAATTAACGCATTGATGAACAGAGCAGCTTAACACTACCTAATAATACCGATACTAATCTCATATCTTCTATATCATCACCTCTATACATCCCTATAATAACATGTCCTCTATATCTTTCCTGAAAGTATTCACGGCTTATACACACGTGTCAAAAGCTGATATTCAAATATCGGGTTGTAACTTCTACGAAATACGCCATCTACTAGAGACTTTTATGTTTAATTATATGACGTACGGCAGTCTGCCAAACATGATGTAATCACAAGAAACTTGCATCAGAGATTCAGCTTAATTATGAATTGAATCGCTTTAACTTGAACAAGCTTAAAAAGGAAATGCAAAATATGACGTGAAACTTTTGAAAGAAAAGTAATTAATGGACCTTTAAAGTAATTCTTAGTTCACATTGCTAACAGCATATAACAGTTAGCAAGTGAAAATATACAACCTTTCACAACTATATCAAGGCCTCCGAAATCTATGCCAAGGTCTCCCGTGACATCCGTATCGATAAAATACCTAAATAATCACAATCATCTATCTCTTCAAGGATAAAGCTTGAACTGAATTCTTTTTCCAAACTCCTATTCCAAACTCCTATTCAACTCAAAAACAAAACCCGTGCTGCCACACCTTACAACTAAACCATTTTCCAACAATTTACCCAAATCCGCATTTTATTACTTTCTCCATGGTAAACGCGTGAGCGTGCTTAAATCATGGTTTTTAATTCACGAGATCTCCTAAACATCGCGCGGTGGCGATAACACGCCAAATTTCCCCTAACACGTAACAATAGATATTTTTTATTCTAGTTGTTACAACCATCGAAAACGATGGGACTAATATTGCGGTATAAAAACCTCTCAGATAGCCCTGGATCTAGGATTCCCTTTGCTATTGATCCTGAACAAGACATAAACCGGTGAGTAAAGAGAAGGAAAAGGTATTCCTAATGCGAGTTTTCTATAAACTAGCCGCTGCGCGAGCAGCATGTTCGCTTTTAGTTTTATATTTTCTTTTGAAAAGCAACTCAACTGAAAGTAACACATGTAAGGAATGCTACCATTACCTGTCATCATAAATATACGTTGTTAAGGGGTATTCTCTATAAGGCTGATTCTAAAACATCGTGATTGAAAAATGTGAATTTCCATTACTTCAGAACAGAGTTAAAAATAAGACTGAGAAACCCAACACCAATGATTTTAAAAATTACATCCCTGTGTGTATGTACTATTTTTCAAAATTAAGGTATCTACATTTTATCACTACGTCAAATAAGAAACTGTTGGGTAAAAAATTTTCTCCAACAGATTGTTCCCAATTTTCATTTGATAGTACTGCTCGCTTTCGAGCATTAATGATTTCAGTGAGTAAATCCATGTTGACACGCGGTTGCAAATTGCGGATGGATGCTAATGTTTACATTTGGTAGTTGCAGCCGTTGTCATTCGGAGTATATAAATATCGTCGATTTTTGTGCCGCATACCTACGCGTTTTATATAAGATTTTTATTAATGACTGACAGAATGCAGACAGCCAGCCCATATTAGAAAGAATGACCGTCTACTACAAATTGTGGTACAACATTTAGAGCACAAGAAGGTGACAAAGTGTATAGAACCAATAGCTATACATGTATATATATATTAACTAAAAATAAATGTTGCTTTTCTAGTAGAAATATATGAAGCAAACAACTGGAAAACTCTTCACTCCTTTTATTACTAACATCAATCCCTATATATTAAACAGTTCCGGAACTGAGTGACATACAACACACAGACCAAACCGCTGGACAAAGGGCTGAAATTTTGCATGGCGATTCTTCTTTTAGTGTAGAGGTGCACTAAGAAAGATCTTTGAAAAATTCTTCCAAGATTGTTTTAAATTAAATTAACCTTTTTTGTAACATTTTTTAAGTTTGCATTTAAAATAAAAATTTTAGGGTTATAAAATTTATATCACGAGAAAGATCATAAACATTCCTTTAAAATTAAATATTTTTCGAATCGTTACCTTCATTTTCTGGTTTTTGGAGTATTTTTAAACATTTATTTTTAGATTAATTTTTAGAAATTAATTTATTAAATGCTGATCCGTGGTTTCATTTCTTTTTGTGATACTTTAAAGTAATTTTGCGTCATGTGCATAACAACGAAATAAATTATTAAAGTATGGTACAAGATAACATTTCACCACTAGACTAATTGAGTTGGAAGTTTTTTTGAAGAATTTTATTGACATCAGTATGTTTTATGGATATTAACTGTGATCAATGTATACAAATTTATTGTATACATTGATTATTGTATTCGTTTATTATTTATTGTATTCGTTATTATCGTTCGATTATTTATTGTATTCGTTTTGGCTCTTAATTGCATACATTGACCATTGTATTTAAGAATATACTCCATAGCGAAGCATGGGTATTCAGATAGTACAAATATATGTATGTAACACATCAGTTAGAATTTTACAGAAGAATATTGATTTTTATCAATATTCGGACAATGAATTCCCGTTCGCCTTGCGACCGACAAGATCGACTGGCATTCTATTTTACGTTTCTCTACTCGAGAGGAGCTAGATGTGTTAAATGTGTAACATCAGGAGATACATCCGCCCTTTGGGGCAATTGCACAAATATGATATATGAATCCTACAAAACTGTCTCATATCAAATCACGGATCCAGGAGGCAGCCGTGAGGTTTTTCTAAATTAATGTTTGGCAACTCGTTTACTTCGGAAAATTACTATAAGTTTACGAATTCATTATCAGTTCCACTTACTGCAACTGAATTAGAAATTGCAGAAAATACTTGGATAAAATTCGAATAATCTCTAGCCTATCCTTCGGAATTGCATTATTTGAAAACTGGCAAGCCAGTTTCCACCGAATCGAAAATCTTTAGTTTAGCCCCATTCTTAGACAATAATGGAATACTTCGTTTAAAGGGGAGGATTGAGCAGGGTGAATTATCTGAGAATGAAATTCATCCTATTATTTTGCCTAAATCAAAATTTGTAGAATTATTGATTATTAGAGAACATAGCAAAATTTTACACAGTGGGGTGTCAGCTACTTTGGCAAAAATTCGTACAAAATTTTAGATTGTGAAGGGTGGGCAAGAGGTAAGGAAAATTTTGAATAAATATTTGATTTGTCGGAAGTATACTTTCAAACCTGCGAGACAGGTAACTGCTCAGCTGCCAAAGTACAGGATTTTGGAAATGCCGCCATTTTCAGTTACAGGGGTCGATTTCACAGGACCTGTTTATCTGAAATCAGGTAAGGACAATCGTAAGGCCTACATTGCTTTGTTTACCTGTGAAGTGACACGAGCAGTTCATATTGAACTTATTTCCGACATGTCAACTAGAAGTTTTATTTTGTCTTTAAGGCGATTTCTGGCTTGAAGGGGAAATTGTGAAGTCATCATTTCGGATAATGCTAAAACATTCAAAAACACAAATGACATTTTAGGACAATTTTCAAAAATCATTCTAGTCAAAAATTTGAAGGATTTTGTTGCTATTAACGGCGGAACATGGAAATGTATTGTGCCTAATGCCCCATGGTGGGGTGGATTTTATGAGTGGCTCATGAAAAGTGTTAAGGATCCTTTGAAAAAGATCCTAGGCAAGGCTTTATTATCTTTTGAAGAAATGATGACTATCCTCACAGAAATCGAATGTGCTTTAAATAATCGGCCCCTTACCTACGTAAGTAATGATTTAAATGAGCCACAGCCTCTTACTCCAGCTCAATGTTTGTTTCCTGGTCAAAATTATAGTTATCCTGTGCATTTTGCTGATCTTTTCAACAATGAGTTATCCACAAAGGAATATTTAAATCGCAGAAAATTACCAATCTAGACCAATCTAGACTTTTGAAGCAAATTTGGCGTAAGCGGAAGGAAAATTATCTGCTTCAATTAAGAAACGCCCATAATTTTATAGTTCCTTCTCTTAAAGATAATTTAAAAGAAGGTGATGTGATCTTATTGGAAGGGTCAGTAAAATGTAAATTACTTTGGCCTTTAGGTATCATCGATGAAGTATTCGTAGGTCGTGATGAACACGTAAGATTTTGTCTTGTTCGTACTTCAAGTGGCCAGTATAAACGTCCCATACAACTTATATATCCTCTTGAATTAAATGATTAATGTTTTGTATATATTTTAATTACCTTTTCTTAGATTATGAAAATTTTGAATTTGTTTTGAAGAACTGTGTACTTAAATTTAGGTCTCTTTAGTAAGTTTAAAATAATATTTGTTCTTGTATTGATGTAAATTTAATTATTTGTATTGTATTTTGAGAGTTAGTGACATTTATTAAGTAGTTTATATACCCTACATATTGTGTAATTAGAGGTGAACATTTTGTTCACGGTGGGGTGTGTAGAAAATTGTATCGAGGGGGCGCTGAGACGCTCGTAGAGAGGGAGAAGTTTTCGCTTCTCAGTTCGCTCCTCGCCCTCGTAAAAAGGGTCATGTAACCCACCGTTGGAATCCCTATCTGGGGAAGCATTTTTCTATTTATGTTTTACATCTGTTTTATTTACCTTTACAATAAACCAAAAAGACAAATCTTCGTTGTCGTCCATCTGTAGTTCGTCATAAATTCGATAATTATATATATATATATATATATATATATATATATATATATATATATATATATATATATTCATTCATTTTTTTGGCATTAATTGCATACATTGTCCGTTGTATTTAATTTGAATGTCTCCGTAGCGAAGAGTGGGTTTTCAGCTAGTGTTCTCATATGTT